>KZ807613.1:279989-294492 GCA_000696205.2 Oncopeltus fasciatus | reverse complement strand
GACTTTTTTCCATGATGTCCTATATATGTATATATGTATTTCTCTACTACCTTAATTTATGCAAATTTGTTGTTAATAATTTTTGCCCATCCTGCTTGGTTGATTTTACAAAACTATAATACTGAATAGTATATGATGTACTTTAAATTTATTCCAATTCTGTTAGCTTTAGAACTTTATATATTTCTAAATTGATTACTCACTAAAATTATCACAATGTACTAGGTTTAAAATGATTTATTACAAAACCCAGTGTTCACCTAAAACTAATTATTCCATTTTAATTGTTAAATTTTGCTTGGCACTGTTTTTTGGTCCTTTCTATAAGAATTACATTTTTTTATAATAAAGGAAAACTGAAATTAATTGAAACATCAAAGTGGCCTGGAAATTTTTAATTTTTTCCTCAAAATGTGTTTCTACTAAATTCATTAAAGCACCATTAGAAAGTAAGAAGGAATGGAAAATAGTATATACAACAAGAGTGTTCATTCTTCAAATACAGTTTATGGTATCATGTTGAATATTCATTTACCAATAGAAAAAGAAAATCTTTGCTGCCAAAATATTGAAAACTTGTTATTTTTCATCTTTTACACAGTAATTAATTATAATTAATTATTTACTGTTTCTTCTTCTGGGTTGGACCGTGTCAAGTTATTGATAGTTGCCGAGCTTTCGCACATCATGTGATGGCTTCTTCAGGGCTGAATAGAGAATTAAGAAGCCATCACATGATGTGCGAAAGCTCGGCAACTATCAAAACTTGACAAGGTCCAACCCGGAAGAAGAAACGGCAAATACATCGGACCACCGTCGAAGCCTACGTGGACATATAATTAATTATGCTACATATATCTTGTTTGTAACACATTTTTCTGATAGTAATTGGAATAAACAATCCTCAAAGTTCCCCAAATCTTTTATTTTTACTAATGCTTTCAGAAATAATATTCTATTATCATAATCAACTGTAATGGGACAAAATTTATTCAATTATTTTTATGTATTTTGGTTTTAAGTGTAATTGAAGCAGTTTTTTTACTGTTCTGTATTCAGTCATTCAAATTAACTTTCTAGTTCAATGAAGATTAGAGATTTGAAATCATTCTTTTGGAGGATGAAAGCTTCAATTCATGAGTTTATTTAATCTTATTTACTAAAATAACCCTACTCTAGTTCTTATTTGATATGTGGGATTTGGAAGTCACATGCAAATTTATAATAATTCTAACAATTTGAGCTTTTTTTTTTTTTTTTTTTATCTATTTGTATATTTTCCAATGTTATTCGATGTTTCGAGCCTTCTTTTTTTAATGTCTAGCTTGTCCTCAGAATCAACTTTTTGATTCAATTTTTGTCCTAATTTTCATAAAATATGTGCTTTTCCCCCAGCACTTGTCCACTTTTTAAATTTGTTTTGGAGAGTTATCTTCTTCTTACCTATTTTACTTTTTATTTATTTTTACATTTGTATATACCTCCTCAGGTCATGTTTAGGACTACTTAGGAAGATGCACATGATATTTTGTGGCAAGTAACACAGCAAATTTAATTTAAAAAAGTTAAATTATTATAAACCTGCAATAATTGAGCCTGCAGAGTGCCTTCAGAATTATGACATTTTACCAATAGTCAAACAGAAGTGGATGCTAACTTTGAAATGGGCAATAGATTTTTATAAATCAAATCTAAAACTAGACTCATATAAGTGGATATTTGAGTTTAAAATAATAAGGAGCAGTTTTTTTTTTATATTTTTTTCTCTAGACACTGATTGCTTAGTACTAAATATCTTAACTGGAATTATGGTTGATTCAGTGCATTGTGTTCAAAAGATTTTTCCTGTCTGGCTTATCAATAAATGAAATATTCTGAAAATAAGATAATTTTATCAAACAATAACACCTGGGTCAAGAATTACGATGAGGAATAGAATTGAATTATCCCAAACTATCTTCGCTCTTATCCCAGGAGAGCTTGCATTTCAAATTTTATTTTCATAAAATCTACTTTTTCTTCAAATGCATATGACTGGATGCAAATGCATGAGACTAAATGCATTTTCACCTTTTGTGATACATTTTCACTTAGATGTGTTAATCTCATTTCAAAAGAAAATATAGAAATATTAAGATGTTTACATAGGGTTCCATAGTCCCCAGAAATATTCATAAATACATCTTACAGGCTTGACCATGTAGGAAAGTTAATTTCTGCTAGGCTGTCACACATCATGTGATGGTTTCCTCAGGGCTGATAGTAGTATCAATTGAATTATCTACTTTCAGTCTTGGACAAGCCATAACATGATGTGCAAAAGTCTATAAAAAATTAACTTTCTTGGTCAAGCCCTGAAGAAGTGATTAGGAGTAATTTAGAAAAACTTTTATCTATCTCGTTGAGGGCTGAAATAAAATTTAAAATAAAAATTATTAAGGCAAATAAATATTTGAATATGTTGAATATTGCCTTAGAAGTTTTATACATTAATGCTTTTCTTTAGAGAGAATTATTAGATTATAAAAGTTTTAACCTAATCTTAAAATAAAGTAATATAAAAATAAGGAACTTATGGACACTGTTTGCTTTTTCTTAGTTTTATTTTTTTGCTGGCATTTTTTTTTTTTTTTTATGATACTGAAACTATTCTACTTTAAGTCTACAATATATTTATATAAATCAATTATGAGAGAGTTAAGAATTCTTAAATTATCAATTGATTTATGTAAATATCTTATATTTTTTCTATAAACTAATTAAATTTGTATTTAATTATGTTACTTATGTTTTTGAAAAGTGATAGGCATTCTTTTAAAATGTGTGAAGGAAGCAATAAAATATGAGGCAACTTTTTAAGTTTGAGTCTTAATAAATTTATAAATCCTTCCTTCATCACTTTTGTTTATTTTAATCTTTATTCTTTAGTAGAATGCTGGACTTTTAAAATTTTTACTTGAATAAGAAGATTTGCCTAGCCTTTCATTTTTCTTGAATTTTCAATATTGAAAAATCTATTTGATATTAATCTCTTCTGATTAAAAATATTCTCATCTAATTTTTATTATAAGCACTAAGTAAAAGTGCTTTTTACGTTTGTTACTATCTACTCTCTGGCTTTTAGATGTCAAAGAAACATGAATATACTATTGTTTCTCTATTTTAACACCTGTTTCCATTGAGCCATCGTAGAATATACACAGCCATTCATTGACTGTTTATCACACAGCTATTTTCTCTCGTGGGGCACTTTTGGGTGTTTAATTTGGTGCTATTTACACCTTTTAACAATCGCGTCAAAAATTGTCAAAATCTTTCAATTTTAATCTGCTTTTCTTATACGAATATCTTCATATTTTGGAATTTTACATTGTTTTATTGGTAATTTTATGGTAGCTGTTTAAAATATATCATATTCTTGGTAATTATTTTATATTTTGCACTTTATCTATTACTTCTAGAAACACTTATAAGCTTGCTAGTTGCCTCATAATTCATTAATACTCTTCTATTATTCTCAAATTTTGATGGGGTTAGAAGTGTTGTTTCCCAACTGCTTTCTTCCCTCTCTGCTAGATTAACTGTCGTACTGTCTCTCTTCTATTTTTGGCCTCTAATGTCCACCCTTGAATATAGGATATCAAGAAACATTCTACTTAATAATACTTAAAACAAAGAGATTGAGATTTTTTAAGAACCAATTGGCATCATTTTGCTGCTCAATTAACTATTAATTTAATTAATCATATCTCACAACATATACATTTCTTTTACATAATTTACAAAACTACTCTCATAGACAGCCTTATTAAAATAGCAATACAATTTAGGATATAATTTTATACACAAATTACTTTTTAAAAAACAGAAATTTTAAATTGTACTACATTTATTTATTTTAATAATATAAAATATAAATCACAGGATGAATTCATTTTTTATTTACCAATTTATTAAATATTTTGGCTTGTATATTGATTGGGAGTGCAGCTTGATATGTACTGTAAGTAATGTTAGAATACATTTTTTGTAGTTATTATTTTTCATGTAAATTATTTACATTCTAAAGAGATCTAGAGAAATTATTCTCCTAATAAATAATGGACAAGAATTGCTGAGAAGAATAAGGATAAGTTATTTTCATATCATTTAGGTGAATATTTTATTTTGTTACAAAGGTGTAAGTTATGAAGTTCCTGAACTGTGAAATGTGTCGAAGATGAATCTTGTTTCATGAAGATGACATTAGTTGAAAAGCTTAAATTCTAATGGAAATAATTTTAGGAATGCCAAATTGAGTGCTGCACACACACTCACACACACTTCAACACACATACATGTACCTAGATTTAATTAACAAAACACTATCTTCAAATTTGGCTGAATAATTATAAGCTTAATATCTAATGTTAAAGACTGTTTTATCTTACCAGTTAATTTTTAATTTTTGAGAATAATTTATTCAGTAGAATATTATTTATATATTAAGCATAAATAATATCAGGATATTTTGGTTTTCTTTGGTGTTTGGTCTCTAAAAAGCTTTATTATGAACACTGTTACAATAGGATTCCATAATAAGCTTCTTTTTTTTATTTTATTTTATTTTTTTTTTAAACTGGGACTAACAACTGAATATCTGTGTAATGCATAAGATAATATTTTTCAACGATGCGTGCAATATTGGTTGAAAGAAAAAACTTTGGAAACAGGGAAAATTCAATAAGAAAAGCGTTGGAAAACTGGAGGGGACTGACATTAAGTGATACCTTTNTATATATATATATATCACTTGTGAAAACAAATCACTTGTGGCTGCAATGTATATAATAAATAAGAATAAGACAAAGAAAGAGTGTAGTGATCACACAAAAAGAAAAAAATACGCCCTCTGTCAGAGTAGAGTGAATATTCTGATTTCAAAGCCAGTCTCTCTTCACTCCTCTCTGACGAAGGGCGATAAATCTCCCCGAAAATTTATACTCTATATAATTTTTTCTTTATGTATGTTCACCACACTCTCTTCCTCCTATTATTATTTATTACATAAACATACACACACATATTTAAATTCTGTTAATATATTAATTGGTAATGTATAATAACAATACACAATATAAAAATTTTCCATCTTAAACAAAAGTTCATTTTAAAATTTATAAAAACAGATCTATCAAAATTAACAAAACATTTTGTGGGAAAAATGTAAAAATAAATAAATCCTAATAACTGGTAATGAGATATGGTTTAATGTACCTGAATATAAGTATATTAAATGCAAGAAATATTTCTGATTTTAATATATTTTTTGCTAATTATTAATTTTGTTGCACTATTTTGTTTTCTTTTAATTTTTTTTTTTATTTTTTTTTTTATTTTTTTAAAACAAATGGCTTTAACTATTTAAATCACATATTTTTTTGTTGTTTGTGGACTTTATCTTTTGGTTCTTTATTTTAAAATGATGGTTAACTTGTGAGTTTATGTTTCAATTTTCTTCTACAATATTTTATTATATAATAAATGCTGTGTCTGAAATATTAATCACTCATTATATTAATATTTACATTTCCTTCATTTTACATTTGAAAAATGAAAATAAATAGTATGATGTGTCAACTATTTTAGAAATAATTTAAATTCAAGGGTTAATTATTTTTTCCAATATAATTGTACTTTTTCTAATAGGTAATTTGTAATTACTTGATGGAATTTAATCAAGTTTTAAAAAAATATTAAAAATATTTTGGATACTTTTAAATGTACTCTTATAAAATTTTCTTTTGTAATTCGATTAGGTTTGTTCAAGCGGTATTTTGATGAGCATATATTTAATTAAGATTGATTGATTGATTGATTTTGTACTTCTCTTGAAATAAATACTAGTTAGATATGTTCCTTTTNTTTTTTTTTTTTTTTTTTTTTTTTTTTTTTTTTTTTTTTTTTTTTTTTTTTTTTTTTTTTTTTAATGAACAGAATCTTTTCATTAGAGGAGGTTGTCAGAAACACTACACTCATTGGAAACATTTTAAAGCTCCAGCCGGTACAATTTTCTTCAAAACGCTGCAAACTTAATTTGTAATGATTATTCCTCTCCCTATATTATTGAGAAATATTTATTGAATGAAGCTGCAAGGAATAGGGGTTTAGTTTTATCTATAACCCATTGTTTAACTAGAATTTTATCGGTTTTAACATTTTCAATAATTAGTTCAACTCAACAAATCTAAATCCTGACTCCAAGTGGATTTTTAATAAATAACTTTTTTCTCTGTCGTAATTTATGCTCAATTGACACGGCTTTGGTCGTGGCTACCTCGATGTCCGGCGCCTTGGCGTAAAGTGGTGCTGGCCACCTTTCAAGCGGCGGAAACTAAAGAAATATTACAATGTTATTTATAAGTTACCCCTTGTCTCCGTATAGCAGCCCCTGGAATAGTCTGGAGGGCAGACTTTCTTCGCGTCAGGCTCTCTGCCGCAGAAAGGGATGTCGTCCAGGAGGAACTGCTTGTCCAGCTCCAGGTCGTCCCCGAGCTGCGAGTCCTTGCGGCAGACGTAGCACTCCTGCTCTCCCCATGCTCCGCCTCCTGCAACAAGGTAATATCCAGTATTGAGAGTCATTAGGCGTGGGGGCTATCTGAAACACTACACTTGAGCTACATTGCCTGAAATTTTCATCGAAATGACTCGTTAACTGGGTCCTAGCAGATTTCCCTTAGGGAAGACAAGCTGTTCGCGCGGTTACCTTAATGGGACTTTTCAAGATTTCCTACAGATCTTCACCTATTAGTGAAACTGATAATATGGTCCATTCAATATATATATGCGTATATATAATTTGTAAATATGTATAAATACTAAATATTATCAAAGTTCGCTTTCCGTTCTTCAATAAACTGTTCTGTAAAATATTTGCTTAAGTACCTAAATGTTATTTGTTATAATAATGATATTCATGATGAGCATTTAACAAACTAATCAATCAATAATTTGTAGTTATTTTGACATTCATATTAATTTTCTGAAATTCTCATAGAAAAGTAATATGTAATAATAATAATTTAGCTATAGATTAAAATTACTATACTGTATGCACATCCTTTAACGCTGCATCGTTCTTAGAATATAATTAACTATGGTGAAGTATTTTTTTCTTTTTTCTATCTCATCATAAGTTGGCAATCTTATTCTCAAACATTTTATCCTTTTATTTCATAAAATAATCTCAATTTAAAAAAAAAAAATTCATACAGGACATGTTAATTAACATTCCTTTTAAGTTAAAACTAATTCTTCAAGTGAAAATTATTTGAATTGAGGGATGTTTTACCATTATTGAAATAAAAATATGAAATTCAAACATAACCCAATTAACTAAATAAAGTAATTACCTTTTTTTCTTTTATCTAAATTCATATAGTTTTTTTATTCAAATATGTTATTATTTTTTTGATTGACTAAATTAAATTTCCCATTTCTTAAAATTTTTTTTAGTGTTTCAAAAAATACTGCTTATTACTTCTTGGGTTAGGGTGTAATTGAGTAGGAGTCATTATGTTCCTTTAGGTTCTGAAAAAGATACGAAGTTTTTTCTGCAAATAATTTCAATAAAGTAACCTATCCTGGAGCACATGATAAAAATTTTTGTTGTGTCTATCACTGGAGACCCAGTATAGATGATTTGTGTTCTATTGTTTTTTCTGTTCTATAATAACAGGCAGTAGTTAGACTCATTTCTGCATTATGCATACAAGACACTCTTTTAAAAAAATGAATTTTTCTTTTTATTGAATCTTAAAAAAAGAAAAATCCTTCTATTATACAAATTTACAGTATAGTATATTGAATTATACATTAAAAAGAATATTATGAGTTAATGGATGATTTTTAAGGTTTATTAGTTCTCGAAATGTGTGATTGTTGCAGGAAATGAGCGATACATTGATGTCTTTCAGTTACATTTGGTACATAATAACTGGGGAGTGATTACCCTCTACACCAATACAAACTGACTCAGGATTTAGTGTAAGGACTACAGCACCATTAGAGAAACAAAATACACTGGTAAAAGGAGAGAAGGGAAGAGGGAAGTAGCTGGGGATGCTGATTGGGGCCGTCCCTTGGGATGGCTAGAAGTAGTCGAGAAACGAGGGCTGATAGTTGTCGTCAGCTTGCCTGGACCATCACCACTTCCAGCAGACAAGTCTTCATCATCAGTGTCTGGCTCGAGTGTGGTAGTAGGTGTCTTGCCATCAGACTTTTTTCCATGATGTCCATTACAAAGATGGCCCTTACAGTAGCAGTAGTTGACATTGTTTGCTTCCTGACAGTCAGACACCTCCACTCCAGAGCACATTTTTGAAAGAACTTTCTCTCCTAGAACATGGAAAGAAAAGTTTTATTTTAGTGTTCTATCATTTGATCTATCTGACTTATTACAACTTCCATTATTAGACTTTGCGACATACTATCACCAATATTTAAGTGTGCTTTATACCATAGGATTATTTTCTTAAAATAAGTAAATTAATGTAATGTGGTAATACTTGTAGTTAAATAAACTAATTTATATTGCGTNTATATATATATATATATATATATATCTTTAAGAAAATTCAGTATTTAGGCTCTAAGGTTTATGTTCTAAAACTTTTTTACGCGAAAAACTTGTTAAGAAAGAAATTCACGAATTTAACTAAGATGGGTTAGCCCTCCCTTCTTTATTTGCATTTATGGTCTTTATGGACTTTTTTGACTGAAATTGGTCTTTTGGGCGGGAGTATTTAGATGGTGTGAAAACGATGGAAGAGACTTGCTTGTTGTCCGTAATCGGTGAGCATCAGCTCAAAGCCGAGCCGAACGGCGGAGGCTCTTAGAGGAGGAAGGCCTGTTGAAGCGCCATCTAGTAGTATTTTATATGTATATATTTATGTGCATGTGTATGTATACACACATATACACACACATACATACATATGTTTAGGGCTGAAATAAGAAGATGAAGGGGGTTTAGAGTGTAGAATACAATTTACTGCCATACTACTTCATTCTTATTTGAGCCACGAAAACGTTTACATAACATAAAGGGTGGAAAATGTTGTTTTCTAAAGATTATATTTATTAAAGTTGTTACGAAAAACGCTTCCCCCACTCTTTCTTCCTGGCAAGACTAAAGCGATGTTTATTGGCTCTTCATTTTACGCTCATTATCCTCTCCTGGTTGTAATATGAATTTCGTCACTTACTCTCATTTATATTCATCTTTAATGAAACATAGGGAATCTGCTTAGATTTAAATGCTGAGTTGGAATTTATCGACAATTTTATACCAATATTTGGAAATGACATGTATTTTCCCAATGTTTGTTTCGCTTCTTTTCATCAGATCTACAACTTCTCATTTTTATCAGATATACTCCGGTTTGACTAACGTTCATCCCCATCTATAGATGTATATACATTTTCCCACATTCCTTGAAGGGCAGGCTGTGGGTGCAAGTCCGACAGACTGCAGACGGCCTGTTGTGCACACTCGTAATTCAGCTGCTGCAACCCTACAGTCTCATGGTGGGGGGGTGGGGGGGGGGGAGTTGCTGCAGTTAAATCCCAAGAGGGTCGGGGGCAGTAAAACCCCAGCAAACAAAGCTTATTCCCCCCCGTTAGGGGTCGCTGGCGCCTTCCTCCTGTCGTCTGAAGCGTCACATCGATTTCCAACCCTCTTTTGCTGGTAGTATTTCGCCAAAACGCCTTGAGTTCATATTACTTTCTGAGATTATTCGTTGGAGAAAACTGTTACGTTATGGGAAAGATAGGAATTCAAGGTTTTTAGGGATTTTGATTTCCATGGTGGAGGAGGATGTGGAATTTTGGACGACTGCATCTACCCTAGCGTCTGAGTCATCAATAAATGAATAAATAAATAAATAAATATCAATGAAATAAATATCAATGAAATAAATAAATGATCATCACTGTGCNTATATATATATATATGTTACACTTAAATATATAGTATACTTTGGCATTTCACTAAAGGATTACTTTTTAAACCTGTACTGAGCTTCAGTGGTTGCAAATAATTCAGTCTCCCTCCTGCAGGTATCAAATTGTAATCTTTTCAGTTCACACATGTTTAACTGCTCCTGCTTTACCCACATCCTTTTCCTGGTAGGTTTCATTACCATTTGTCCATTACTCATTGAACATTAGCTGTACCAAATCTTTGTCTTTAGTCCTTTCTATCATGTTTGGTCATAAAGCTTCCCTCTCCCAAATTGCAGTTTCTGATCCTGTCCTTCCTAGTATGGCACAAGTTAATTCTTTTATAGTCCATCTTCACAGCTTGAACCTTCAACCTTCAAGACGAAATCATTGATTTGATGATTGATCTACTTATTTTCAAGCCTGAGCCTTTACTTTTCTGTTAAAAAAAAGTTTTTATGGCATCTATTAGACCCTCTTTTACATTAAGATCTTCAAAGGCTTTTAAAGCTCCTGTTTCATCTCTTCTCATTGAGTAGATAAAGGAAATAGAGCTATCATAAAAGAATGCTTTGCTATGATCTGTGACTTTTCATAAGGTGTGTTAAAAGCAGTCTTCTTTAATTCTACTCCTGTAGATATGGGTGACTTTTGTGTTACCATTCTCTGATTCAAGCATTAATATTACTAGAAAATTAAATTATTCATTCTCATGCACCTTCTTTTGTCAATGTCAGTTCTAATGCCAACTAGAACTCCATTGTTTCCAGGAGCATTTATTCAAATGATTACTTTTTTTTTTTTTTTTTTTTTTTTTTTTTTTTGGCTTAATGAATATGCGAATAATAAGTTGAAGGGTGTTTTAGTAATTACTTAATTAAACCTTATTACAGGGAGTGTGGATTTTTTTTTTAACCATGTAAATTTTAATACATTCGTTTCATAATACATTCCCCAAAATTAACATTCCTAATGTAATGTCTTGTAAAGAGTCAGTTTATTCTTTTAATCTAGTATAAAAGTAAGGTTTATTTTTGGAATTAACAAGCGTGTCTTATCTGACACACTTCAGGAATGATATACTCTGATGAAGCATTCCCGCTTCACAGTATGTTGAAAGTTTCTTATGATCTCGTATGAACTTGAGAGAGGAATATCAGCTTATTATCTTTCCAGTAAGGGGTTTGATATTGGAGACGACACATGTGGGCGTTCTCATTCCCCTTGCTGTCTCAATGTAAATTAAAGTGTTGGCTGAAGGCGACATACATCTAAGGGGCAAGGATTCTTTCAGGATTTTGACGTTTTCAAGATCCTCAGCCAATGATGCGTTTATCACATGCGCTAGCCGACTAATCTCAAATAAGTTTTAATCTAGGCTAGGTTTATTGTACGCTAAAAATCTATATAAAAAAAAAATCCTTCACGCAGGAACTGGGTAATTTAAGTAGATAAGAAATGTTTCATTGAAAATATATATAAATGAGGGTAAATAACGAATTATATATTATATGCCTGAGAGAGAAATGAGCGAATAAGAGGAACGATAACTAAACTTGGCTTTATATTGGACGTAAAGAAAAAGTGGGGAGATATTCATCCATCTTAGTGATATTTGTAAAAGTCTTCAAAAGTGTAAGTCTTCTTAAAGCGATAAGAGTATTTCGTAAAATAGGTTGTAATAAATACAATTTGTAAAATTAGATATTGTACATATTCTCTTAAAAAAACTTTTTCCTACCTGATATTTCTATCAATATTAATATACTTGCCTAAAATAGTAGTAATAGTAAAGGGCTAAAAATAACGAAGACTTCAATATTTTCAAATTATTTTAATCCCAGCATATTTTTTTGGGTGGCAATAGTATGTATTTATTAATCTTCAAGGCAATTTTATCATACTTTTTCATCTTGGAAGTCTAAGTACTTCCAAAAAATTGATATATGCTTTATTGATTTTTTGTAAATTACTGTTAGAAAGCCAAGAAACTTGTGAAATATATGTGGACTTATTTTTCCATTCATTTATTTATAGAAAATTCTTATATTGTTGTCTGTTTTTCCATTAAGCGACCTCTAGTATCTAGTGAAGCGTAAATTAGCTCAATCAGTTACAGTTAATTTCCTTGGAGTTCCATTTTATTTTTTAGGAAATTGTATAAGCTATACTATAAACCTATTCAATGTAGTTTAAAGTTATTGAGACATCAATAATATATTATATAACTTCATTTGGCTTAAACATGTATTTATGTGACTAGATGAGATTTTGTAAGGGAGATTTATTGTAATATTATGCTGCTTGATTATCAATGAATCAGGATGGAGGGAATTATCCTCGGCCCAGAGCGGCAATCTGTGGCCGTGGAAGAGAGGGATAGGATGAGGCAGGGAGAGAGAGTGTGTGGGACAAGGAGAGAGATAGGAGCAGAGTGGACAGATACAATAAATATAGTTTTCCAAAGAGTATTACTCGAAGTGAATAATACATGAGGTGAAATTTGTGGGTCTCCTCCAAGGGGTTCCCTCTATGTGAGGAAAGGCCGCAGGGTAAGTGTTTTTAACTGAAATATTGAATTATTCAGTTTATGTATCTGTATTTATCCTGTCCAGTTGGAGGCAAGCCTTCTGACTCCTCGTGTGTGTGTCTTTCACGTCCTTCGGATGATCCTTCTCTTCGACTTGTACAGCCTGAGAGATCTAAATTTACTCGGCAATTTGGCAAATTCCGTTTGAATCCTCTCCTAGTCAGAGCGCTGTCATAGATTTTTTTTTTTAGCTACTGTGTTGTCCGCTCCTTTCATGTAATACTTTAAAATGTAGATCACAGTTATGCTTTTGTGAGTTTTTACAAGTGCTCAGTTTTGCAGGATAAGTTCATCAAAAATCTAAAATTAAAATAAATGGAGGTTTACCTGCGATGTATAGTGGATTTGAAAATAGCTCTTGTGTTGTAGGGTCAATAAAATTGATCACAACGGAGGANATATATATATATATATATATAGTAATCAAGATCAGCTGAGATAGGGAGTGCAGTAAAGGAGTAAAATTTTCGGGGATCTCTCGCCCTTCGTCGGTGACTGTGTGGTATGTTGCGGAAAGAACTCAAAGGAAGAGAAAGGCGATTGGGTTTTCTCTAATCCTCTTATTGTTGGCAATTGATGTCAGGTCTTAAAGTGACTTTGAGAATGTGGATATAGGCGCACTGAGAATATATGATATAAATGAGAATATATATGACGTTTTGAATAGACCATATTTTTAGCTTCCCTAAAAGTGTATCGGTGAAGAATTATGATACATTTTTGAGAGGTAAATTTATAAGCTTATATTATTTACACATTTCCCCTATTTGTGTTTGAGTTACCAGACATGTTTAATATAATTTAATTACAGATCTTTGGTTACTAACAGTCATTTCAAATTTCAAAGGTAATTAAATTTATCCCCTTAAAAAAATGTTATATGCAAATAGGAATCGTTATATGTGGAATTAGGTTGTGCTTTTGGGAGCGTTATAATAAATATTTGTTCATTGCATATGACACTTTTTAAACGGTTTGGTTCTTTTAATATGTGTTCATGTTTACACATATAGTAATCTCTCATGATTTTTTGTTTTATTCTATTTATTTTCTTTAATTGATATAAATTTTATTTTATCCTTCAATATCCCATTTTTAACCAAGTACTATTAGTAAGAAAAGTATTGTAATTGAGTCACATTTTCGATTTGTGGTTTCTCGACGGTTTCTCCTGTGGAAGATTTTCAATTATAATTGATGGTCTGTTTGTGTGTCTGCCTCTGACGAGTCCCTTTATATATTTTGAATAATTGTTTCTCTCTCTTAAGAACTTTTCTTTGAGTATGAGGAAGCCGTTATGCGTTGTACACCTCTTTTCAAATCGGTCTTCCTGGGAGCAAGAGACAGAAATCTCATGTGCGGAAATGTATCTAATTCTAAAATATTATTTAAGAAAATTTTATAAAGCACATTATCCTTCTTTTCTACACCATCAAACTCGGTTTACCACACAACGTTATAGTTTCTTCTGACGGAATATTACCAAATTCACAAAATTACCAATTTATTTGGTCTTATACATTAAAAAATTTAGTGGTCACAATTCGACCGCTCTGTCTTTATTTTCGAAATGTCTATAATGTAAATTTATATTTTCTCTGTCAAATCATTTGATATCTTATACACTTCAATAGTAAATTCTCACTAAAACTATATACGCTTTGGTTTTCTTTCCTTTTTTTTTTCTTCTACGCTAGTTAACGGATGCAACTAATTTACAATAGTTTTATATTTGTTTTTATTTGAGCTACGGAAAATTTTGTAGACCAAAAAGCTTACGTGCTATAGCATTTTCAGGGGAAAAGCTTGTCAAGGAAGAAGTTTACGAATGCAATTACGATGTTTGAGAGCTTCCTTCTCAGCCAGTCTAGAGCAAAGTTTTAGGCCTATTCTTTTCTGCTTGTAAATTAAATTACATTATATATATATATA
>KZ807613.1:143559-190951 GCA_000696205.2 Oncopeltus fasciatus | reverse complement strand
ATAAGATAATTTAGCAAGTAATGAAATAATTCATTTTAAATAATTTACCAACAAAGCTTAATTTATTTTACTATAAAAAAGCTTTTTTTATACTTCAACTTCATGATATTATAAAGTAATATGTTTAATTATTTAATTTATATTGTTTACAATATGCAAATTGTAATTTAGGTTTATATATAATTTACAGCGTTTAATGTGTTTTGGCAGATACTTAAATTTTTGCGATTAATTTTCTTCCATCTACTTAGTTTCTTCCTAAACATAACCACCAATTTAATCTCCAGCTTCATGATCCTTTTTATCATTAATCTTCTATATGCGTAGCGAGCTGTGGGTTTTTAACAAGACAAAATGGTTTTCATGCAAAACTGGATAACTCTTTTAGGGGTTGTCAAAACATGTTTAATAAATGAGGTTTTCCACCGGTTGAGTTTTTCATTCTACGACCGGTTTCGTCTGCAATGCTTTATTCAGGCCTGAGCTGGTGCACATATGGACAAATTACATAAAAAGAAAATAAATTCCACTGAAAGAAAACGTTTTTTTATTTATGATATGAAGAGTAATGTTATAAGCTATAATACTAAATAGTTTTTCCTTTTTCGGCTAAGCCATTTTTTAAAATACTTTTAGAAGAAAATTATCTTTATTCTAAGATGATTTTAGTTGGGGTTCGGTCGAGGTAGATCCAAAAAAACACAAATTAAAAAAATGTTTTTTTTAATGAAGGATTATCTGCCAACGTTTCGGCTTACATTGTAAGCCATCTTCAGGGCTGTAGAAATACAATGTCATGAGAATACAGTAGAATTATAGAGAATTATAATATAATGTGTTTTTTTTTTTTTTTTTTCAAATTGGTTCTTTTTCAAATTGTTGTCATAAACTTTTAATTGTCTTACATAGCTTTCTACATTCATACTCTTGATATCCCATTATATTATAATTCTCTATTATACTAATTTCAAATATTACTGTATTCTCATGACATTGTATTTCTACAGCCCTGAAGATGGCTTACAATGTAAACCGAAACGTTGGCAGATAATCCTTCATTAAAAAAATACTTTTTTTAATTTATGTTTTTTAGGATCTACCTCGACCGAACCCCAACTAAAATCATCTTAGAATAATATCTACGGTCAACAAACTCTCATTTTGAAAATTATCTTTAGTTTTTCGGAAAGAATTATTAATCATTTCAATTTTAATTGATCTCTTTTTCCTTCATTTTAATTGAACTTTTAAAATAAATCAGTTATTTTTCTTGGTTATTTTTATAATGCTTGCTCTCAAAGAGATTAAAAAAGAAAAATATAAGGAAAACGTAGGAAATATTCAGAATCTATTGAATTAGTATTACATTTTTTTGTTGGGGTTCGGTCAAGTTAGATCCAAAAAATACAATTTAAAAAAGAGTGTATTTTTAATTATCATTCACGTCGGTTTACATTGTAAGTCATCTTCAGAGCTATCATGAAGGCGAGAGGGGACGTCGTGTCACTAGGATCCCATTTTCATTATTCTGTCTCTTGCATTGCCGATCTGGTCTTGTTAGGTATCGGGTTCCCTCCGAAATGAGCGTGATTTATATTTTCTTTTCCTACTTTTTTTTTTTCTGTTTATCCCTTGTCTACCCCCCGTTCGAGTGTAGAAGGCGGATTATATGGGGAATGGCAAGGGGGTGGGTGGAAGGGAAAGTGACAGACCAGCCCTTGTAGAACTGGGGTGCGGATAGTAATTGATGGCATGAATGAGGACGCAAGATCTCTCACAGATCCTCCCATTTCCTGTCTTGGGGGGAAGACTGTTTGCTCTGCCCCATCTACTACCCCCTTCATCCCCTCTCGCCGCTGACAGTCTCCTACTGCCTCTCATGGAAATGTGGAATAGCAGAATGTACGCTAAGCGTGTAGCGGAGTCCGCCAAGGAATATTATTCAGATCTGCTAGTGTGAGGTGCCGAGTGCTTCGCCAGCAGTGCAACTTGTTCCTAAATACAACACAGTTCACCCTGGTTATTTCTTAGCACCTGACGTAACGGTCTTATTCCCTTGCTCTCAATTAGTTGAGAAACGATGTCGCGCAATTCAAGTTCATCTTTGTTTGCGCAACACAAAGAGAAGCAAATTTCTTCTTCATTCAATTGGTCCTTATCGAAAAGTTTGTTATCAAAAGATCTTCAACTTCGATCTGAATTAGCCTGACTATAATAACTATTTGAGAAACACGGCTTTGATTTAGATTTATAATTATTACAAAATATTCAAAAGTGGATTGTAGCATCAAAAGATATCCTGACTATTATATAAGGGGCTTTACTAATCCTTAGCATTAGTTAAAACGTTTCTTCTTTGTAGGAATGTTAGTTCCCTGAATTACCTTTGTTTCTAACCTCGTACAGCTAATCTATTAAGTACAAGGGCAGAAGGTTGACACACAAAAGAATATTTATTTAAATGAGTTTTGTTCTGTCGTACTACTTCGGCGTTCTCTCAATGGAGGTGCCATTTTGTATTCTCAGGCTTTAAAGCTAAATATTTTTGTTAGGATGAACGCATTCCGAAATGTACATCATAACTAAAGTCTTTCGAGAAAGTTTGGTTACCAATGGCTGCCTTGAGATATTTATTTTATGAAAATATCTATTGTCAGATAATTATTCTTCTTAAGCAGATAATATATTTATTTTAAATCATTATACTCTTACATACCTTTATGTCATTTTTATTGTTTGTTTCTCGTATGCAATTTCTTTTTATTTTATCTTTTATTTTTGATATTTTTTTCGTTCTCCTTATTTTATTTTTTAATATTCCATCGTCCCTTACTTATTTCTTCGTCATTTTTTCCATCAATTTTTATCTTATTAAGAAAATCCACTTATAAAAAAACATTTTACTTCTTTTGAAGTATATTTTCATGATTTTAAATTGGCCCGTCTGCAATTATAATTGATTTTTTGTCTTATTAAATGAGTTATTGAAATTAATATTTTATCCTTACGAATATTTTTAGTAAAGAAATGTAAAATGTTCTTAGATTTAATTTCTGTTCAAAAAATGTAGTATTTAGTATGACAGTTAGCCTTTTCTTTAATTTCTGTAACTATTTCTGCTTATTATGTGCAGATAGACTGTTACTTTTATCTATTAATTTTTCATCCCTTTATCCAGATAATTATTATCTTGGAACATAATAATTCTTTATTCTACAACTGCTTACTTAGCTCAAAGCTTATATCACATAGCTATGTTTTTATATCACATAAAAAAAAAGTTATTACTCCGTTACATCTTAACAGCATATTAGATTCACTTTTACCAGAATTTTGTCGAATTTATGAATCTTACCGATTTAAAAATTGTTAAAAATTAGCGTTTTCTCTCTAGCTGAGCTGCAGTAGTTGCATCTCCCCGCGCAATCCCTCTGCTTGAGAAGCACACATACAGCACTCCAAGACTGCGATGGTTGAGTTGGAATGGCCCAGAGAGACAGCCGGGTAAAGCCCTAGGATATTTATCTCGGACATTGTCTCTCTTGTTTGTGTGCCTAGGGGCTCCATTTCCCGCCGCCCACCGTCAAAATCAACCTTTCTCACCGCCCTTCTTTCTGGCTGACACTAGTAGTCTACCCTTATACTTCAAAAAAAAAAAAAGTTATGGTCTCTACCACCTCTAAATATCCAGTGCCCATTTTTTCCAAACCCGTCACTAAATGAATAAAGCCTTTTATTTAACATAATAAATTTAATTATTTTTTGTTTAAAACAAAAATACTACTTGCTGATCATCAAATAATGTACTTCCCTACCTATGACAAATTTCAATAACCGTAAAATCGCAAGATAGCCTGATTCGAGTTATTGATTTTTACTATTTTTCCTTTTATAATGGAAAATATTGAAGTTTTTAAATTCCTTTTTTTTAAGCAGATGTTTTATTCGCCAACGTGAAGAGGAGTGTCAAATGAATATAATTTCTGGATAACACGAAGCAGTTACTAATAATGATTTATATATATTATTTTTAATGTTGTGTATATATATATAAAATTATTTGGAAATCTATAAACCTCGAGATATTGCAAAGCCTTCGTCCTGGAACATTTAATTTATTTTTGGAGTAAAGTGAAGGAATGTATTGTATATTTCATTTTTTTAGCGAATCAAATTTAGTAAGAATCCCTATTCGCAAATAATACTTAATACTTAAAATTTAATAATAATTCAGTTTATTTATATTTACTTATATTATTGGTAAGAAATCACTCTGTTGCTTTCAATATGCTAGTTACTATTATTCTCTAAATTTATTAGAGTTATATATTTTTTTTTGTTTGATTTATTTTTCGTATGNTGGCATCTAGAAAATAGTACCATAGGTTTGGTCAAGGCACTATACCAGGAAGATTATGTGAAAATAAAAGAATGGTAGAATAATGAAGTTCATAAATAAAGAAATTATAAATATTTGCAACTCGCGTAATACGGCCAATATTTAAAATAATATCTTATCTAATAATTGCCCAATTAACGTAGAAATTCAAATAATGATATTTCACAAATAATCCGCCTGAAGAACATTCATGTATCATATATATCTATCTATATATTATATGTGATCATTGTATTGTATACAATATACAAATACAAATACAAATAGGATATTATGTGTTTTTTAAATTTATTTTATTTTATGTTTATCTAAATATGTAGTATTTTTAATAATTCATTTTTCACTATTCTTGAAGATATTTTTAAAAAATAAGTAATAAATTACTGATTTTTAAAGAAATTATTGCCTATTAGGACATGACTGGGAACGGATCTATCTGATCGTGTTTGTGATTAAAAAAAACAA
This sequence comes from Oncopeltus fasciatus, assembly GCA_000696205.2. Classification (NCBI taxonomy): domain Eukaryota; kingdom Metazoa; phylum Arthropoda; class Insecta; order Hemiptera; family Lygaeidae; genus Oncopeltus; species Oncopeltus fasciatus. The sequence continues at coordinate 186,087 of KZ807613.1, read as the reverse complement.
AAAAACAGCAGCTCTACTGGAACTCTTGTCCCCCGCGAAATGTCAGAAACTCCCACTTTTGAGATCTGGACAACCGCCCTGGCTATTTTGCCCCAACCCTTAGGGAGGCCAACCCTCTGGTAAGGTCCCTTAAACGTCTGTTTGGGTGCTGGATTCGAGTCCCGCCTGCGCAATTCTTAATACAGACATTACAAATTTAAATTTGTGTTTTCCTAACAATTACAGCATTAGAAAGGTATTGCACACGAGAAATGTTTTGTTTGTTTTTCTATGCTTTGTGTTCGCTGCATTCAATTTATATATAATATATATTGTATGTGTAAGTTTTTGTGTGTGCAAGATTTACACTATACCAACTAGACAGTTTATGTGAAATTTTGTAGGAAATATACGAAAATATCTGAGGATATAGGGATAGGGATAAGATTTCGGTTGTATATTGATAGCCAGGTTGGATACACGATTAAGTCGCCAATTGTACTTTACATAATTGATTATAATTATTTTTAAAAATATATATTAAAATAATTAATTAGTCTAGGGGTTTTATAGGTAACTTAAAGATGTTCAAGAGCCATGAAAGTTTAGAATAGAATGGCAATATATAGATAATCCCTTTCTCAATGACCCTATGTGGTTGAAAGTAAGGCTATCACTTTTTTTGAAAATAGTATCCTACGATTTTTGTTTTAGAATGGGGGTTTTTATGATGAAAAAAAATCTTATGCAAATTTATGAATTAAATTTATATGATGTATTTTCTTCATTTTTTAAAATTCTCCTTTAATTTAACAGTCTACTTTATCTTTTGGATAAAATATTTGGTAACTTCTTTTTATTGTTCATTAGAGTCTGAATGTCACAATTTCGGTCGCTATATGGATTCCTATTAACTCTCAAATGGGAAAAGCCTTTCAAAATTATATACCTTCAGAAGTGTATCACCTAATATAAATTTTGAATCCTAAAAGCTAAGCTAAAGATGGTTAGATAAGTTTTTCAGGATAGGTGGATACTCTTTGATTAAAGCCTAATTTTCATAACAGGTTTTACTGATTGGTATACTTTCTATGTTAGTGATTAATTCTACACGCGTGTTTGAACATTGGAAATCATTTCCCAAATTATTCCCTAATTTTTATATCTGACTGCGTGCGTTACACAATGGGCTCTTGCGGCACCCACATACTTAACTCTTTTTTTCCCTCACACACTCGTGCTGTGTGTTTCCTCCCCGTTGGAACTCTGTCACGAGAATACTGCTCCGATCGCAATACGTAGAACTTGAGTGAGGGATTTGTTTTATCTCTGGTAGGTTTATTAGGAGGTCAGTCACTAATCAATCAACCATTTGAAAAGTAGTCCGGTTTCTTTCAGAAAGGAAAGAGATTCTTCCTCCAAAAGAATCGATTCAGGTCACATCGATGGTGCTTGCTAGATTGTAGGCATGTGCACGCGTGTGTAAAGAATTATTTTTTTCATTACTATCTTCTTTCTATTGTGAATTTGGATTTCAAATGTTTTTTTATTTTATTTTATGATTTATTACCTGAATCTATTATATATTTAATAAGTGTCAGTACAGATTTAATACAATTTTTTAAGGTGAATATTGATTTTTTTAAAATTTAAATAGACAGGATGCGGGTTAATTAATCACAAATATTTAAATAATTTTTAGTGCAAGGGATAAAAAATATTTTATTCTGTTCCCTTGCACTAAAAATTATCTAAATTTGCGTGGGATTAAAGACCACAAATAAAATAATATTTATACAAATATTTAAGGTTCATACAAAGCTATACTTAAGAATGGCTTTAGATTATCACTGTTGCCCTGATGTGACTTTCCCAAACCACTTAATTATTTTATTAAGTCCATATATAAAAGTAATGATTGTTTTTATAAATTAAAATGAATAATTAAAATCTATTATTACTAAATTCACCAACAGTTTATCTTAACCTTAATTAATGAAGTTTCTTAATTCAGGTCAAACCTTAATATTAAGTTTGTTGATGAGGATATTTGTAAATTACCCCCAGCTTGAATAAAAAATTTCAGTAACCATGTATGTACAAACACACAAAACCAGTGTCTGTGAAAGACCTTAAATCACGTAAAAACACGGACCTAGTGACCGATTTGGTTATTTAGTTTCTATAGATGTTCTAATGTGCAATTGCGCACATTATATTAAAATGTAAAACAAAATGCTTCAAATCCCATCTTAGCTAATTTTATGTTAGTACATAAAATTCGCGTTTAATATTACCATGTTAAGGGCATCATGACTCCACTTTTAACTGATGTGTACAGATCCTCATTAATTCTATATTGGATATTAAAAATTTTAATTAGGAAAGTAGGGCAGTTCCCATAATCTAAGTAGAAACAATCTGTTGAGAAATTTATTTTTTTCTTGAAATTGGTTCAGAGAGAGAGAGAGAGAGAGTGAGGGCGGGGGAGGGTTTAGAGGATGCCCAGAGTTTATAATAGTGATATATTCGTTATTATTTACGTTAAGAAGAAGTTTATAGGCCAGAATAGGTTAGAAATTGAATTTTATAACGTTTATGTTCTATAACATTTTAATGAAAAACGCTTACTAAAGAAGATATTTTCCAGTATAATACGATGGATGAGTCTTACTCTTTTTCTTTCTCGTTTATAAAAGATAATTGGTAATTTTAATGAACGATGGGAAATCTGTTTAGTTGAAACAGCACTTTTGGATAAAGGCGAAGACTTAAATACCATACTTCGGACATAAATGCCTCTTTCATCACAATTACAGTTATTAGTTGTTTATAGGTTGTTCATTTGTGAATCAATTCTTCGCGAAACATTAAAACCGTGCTCATGAAAAATTCCACTTATTTTTCCTTCTTAAATGCGAAATTTCCCTATTTTGTTCCCATGCCAGACTTACATCGTTTGCAAACTGTATGCACAAGCACGCCACTGTATTCATGCTTTCACGCGAGCATTAACCATTGTTGGACTTCCGTTGTGAGCGCAACTCATCCAACTGCAGTAATTTCTCTCGTCTCCATCTGTATGTAGATAAGTGTAGCAGCAGGTGTTAAGAATTTCATCATTAGCTGTTGTTTTCAGTTATATAAATTTAAATATGTAATTTCATCATTATAAACTAAGCGAATTTCTCATCTTTCATTAGAGAGGCATGCAAGTGGCAATTTTTAACTCGAAAGCCAGAAAGAGCAATATGCACGANATATTTTAAAATGTAATTTCTATGGTTGTGCGACCGTTCTTGTTTACGAAAAACATAAACCAACTTCAATTCTTCAAATCTTTTCTTTCTATTGCTGAACTTTATATCCTGTTCTACTACGCTTAATATGTATTATTAAGACGCAAACTTTTTACCTTACGATCTTTATCTATGATCTAATTTCCTACCCCCTCTCTATAAAAATAAATTAAAAAATAAAGTTCTTTCATTGTTGAGAAATGTGAGAAGAGTCGATAAAGGAAGAATATCCATTATGCTTTTGGGAACACTAGTCTCATATTTCAATGGGGCCTGCCACACCACTCCACAAGTGCCCTCTTCTTCGCCTACCTGTTGAGATCGCCCGTTTCCCAGGCTTACATTAGTCGTAGACCAGGACACTCTGCTACAAGAGCTCAAAAGTTATCTACGGGTACAACGGGCGTGTGGTTTGCGAAAGAAGGCATCGAGCAGTGAAGCAAGAGGGGGGTATTCAATCGTAATGGAAAGAGGTTGTTACGACTTTGCGACGATTTACATAGTTGAAAATGGATTCCTTTTTCCATCACGGTGAGATACACGTGGTGTGTGAGTGGTCAATAATAGGCAAAGTCGTTCTGAAGCAGGACAGCTAAGTAGTGATTTCGGAAGTATACAAATTCCGAGGATTCCTTTACTGTTCGCTACAGTTCCCACGTTAAGAAGGGAAAATTCACTTAGAAGAAAGCTATCCACTATAGAATTTATACCTTCTCAAAGACCCTTTAATATGAGAACTGTGTTTAGTGAAGAAGCTGTAAAGAATAGGCCTCAATAGCTCTACGGTGATCTGGGAGTGTTTTATGAGGGTTCAAGGCAATTCTGCAAGGTTGAGGAGAAGAAGTGGCAAAACATGTGAGAGTCGTCGATAGTGCCTCCAATATCTCTTGATAAAAAACGGTGGTAAAGGCCAAAAATGCCATAAATCCCAAGAAACTATTGGTATCAATGGTTTGAGAGAAGCCTCGTGATTCTTATAGAATTTTCAAGCTCCACTAAGAAGTGAAGCCGGTCTGAGTACTGCTCTTGTAGATGACTGAGAAGAAGATATCGAAAGTAGGAGTGGAGGGTTAGTCATAGGGTCTCCATTTACAAGAATTCCCAAAATTCTCAGTAATATAGTATAAACCCGACTTGAAGATAGCATGGAACCAATAATATAAATAAACAGACTTGTTTCAGAGCCGGATGATACTTCAAAGTTATTTTTGTGCATTCGTCAAGTGATTGAGATAATGGTGGATAAGTTGCACATAACTTTGGTTGGACTGTAAAAGACCTGTGATAATGTCTCAAAGAAAATATAAATAAACAATGGTGGAATGATTGGCATCTGAAAAATAGTACCATAGGTTTGGTCAAGGCACTATACCAGGAAGATTATGTGAAAATAAAAGAATGGTAGAATAATGAAGTTCATAAATAAAGAAATCCTGTGTAAGACTGTAGTAAAGAGGCTGTTGATGGAGGGAGTTGGCAGGAATGAGATCCTTTGGTACGAGGAAAGTCAGCTGAGGATAGTGGTTACAACCTTAGGCGCAAGTGATGAAGGCCTAGAAAATGCTGAAAGGATGAGATAGTCGAAGATATCTGGGATTGAGAAAATGGAATAAGATTAGACTTCTTAGTCTCTTCTCATTCTCCGATCAAATAGGACCTGCGCAGGCAATACACAAACTGTATAAGAAAATATTGCAGTTAAATATTTATGGTATCTTGGTTCATGTTTTCGATGGCTGGGACAGATAGATTTTTTTATTCTGTTCCCTCTCATTAATTGTTTGACAGATAATGTATACCTATAATATTTCAGCTTACTTGAATATTTTCTAATCAAGGTTTTCGATTTTATTTTAACACCACATTCAAAAATAAATTATTCTCTATGGTGTATTCAAATTTTTCTTTCTTACATTAATAAACAATAATAACGGAGATTAGTGTATTATACACAAATTTCCATTAATTTTCGTATAAAAGAATTCGCTTTGTTTAGGCAGTTCCTACGTGACAGATTTTTAAATTTAAATTTTCATAAACAATAATATGTAGAGTGTTAGGAGAACTGAAACTTATGACTTTTACGGTCTTATATACTAAATGAACGTTTCATTTACTAATTATATTTTACTCATTAACGAAAATCACTTCATGAGTAATATATATAGATTATTGAGTAACTTTTTAATGACTTGACATTAAGTACGTTGAAATACAACAGCATTAATTATTTAAATTCATAAAATATAATTATGACTTAAAAGGTTTATAAAACACAGTATGACATCCTCACTCATATACAGTATATTCATGTACAGATATATATCAGTTATACATATATTTACATATATACACACTCACACAAACATACATACATAAATGGTTATAAAGGCGTTTTTAATGCATGTAAAAGCCTGTAAAATAGCTTCTTTTTTTTTTTTAATAAAGAGACCAAAAGTTGAAATATCACATCGATAAATCGTCAATATTTTCCTTATTCTTGAAAAACTAATAAACTATAAAAATTCTGTAAGTGTAATATTTATTCTCTATAATATTTTACGAAAAAAATATTTTAAAAGGTCATTTCTATGGTTGTGCGGCCGTCCTTGTTTACGAAAAACGTAAACCAACTTCGATTCCTCAAATCTTTTCTTTCTATTGCTGAACTTTATATCCTGTTCTACTACGCTTAATATGTATTATTAAGACGCAAACTTTTTACCTTACGATCTTTATCTATGATCTAATTTCCTACCCTCTCCCTATAAAAAGAAATTCAAAAATAAAGTTATTTTATTGTTGAGGAGTATGAGAAGAGTCGATAAAGGAAGAATATCCATTATGCTTTTGGGAACACTAGTCTCATATTTCAATGGGGCCTGCCACACCATTCCACAAGTGCCCTCTTCTTCTCCTACCTGTTGAGATCGCCCGTTTCCCAGGCTTACATTAGTCGTAGACCAGGACACTCTGCTACAAGAGCTCAAAAGTTATCTACGGGTACAACGGGCGTGTGGGTGGTGAAAGAAGGCATCGAGCAGTGAAGCAAGAGGGGGTTGTCAATCGTAATGGAAAGAGGTTGTTACGACTTTGCGACGATTTACATTGTTGAAAATGGATTCCTTTTTCCATCACGGTGATAAGCAGAGATACACGTGGTGTGTGAGTGGTCAATAATAGGCAAAGTCGTTCTGAAGTAGGACAGCAAAGTAGTGATTTCGGACGTATATAAATTCCGAGGAATTCTTTACTGTTCGCTACAGTTCCCACGTTAAGAAGGGAAAATTCACTTAGAAGAAAGCTATCCACTATAGAATTTATACCTTCTCAAAGACCCTTTAATATGAGGACTGTGTTTAGTGAAGAAGCTGTAAAGAATAGGCCTCAATAGCTCTACGGTGATCTGGGAGTGTTTTATGAGGGTTCAAGGCAATTCTGCAAGGTTGAGGAGAAGAAGTGGCAAAACATGTGAGAGTCGTCGATAGTGCCTCCAATATCTCTTGATAAAAAATTGTGGTAAAGGCCAAAAATGGTAGAAATCCCTAGAAACTATTGGTATCAATGGTTTGAGAGAAGCCTCGTGATTCTTATAGAATTTTCAAGCTCCACTAAGAAGTGAAGCCGGTCTGAGTACTGCTCTTGTAGATGACTGAGAAGAAGATATCGAAAGTAGAATTGGAGGGTTAGTCATAGAGTCTCCATTTACAATAATTCCCAAAATTCTCAGTAATATAGTAAAAGCCCGACTTGAAGATAGCATGGAACCAATAATCTATACAAACAGGCTTGTTTCTGAGCCGGATGATACTTCAAAGTTATTTTTGTGCATTCGTTAAGTGATTGAGATAATGGTGGATAAATACGAGTTGCACATAACTTTGGTTGAACTGTAAAAGACCCGTGTTAATGTCTCAAAAAAAAAATAATGGTAGAATGATTGGCATCTAGAAAATAGTACCATAGGTTTGGTCAAGGCACTATACCAGGAAGATTATGTGAAAATAAAAGAATGGTAGAATAATGAAGTTCATAAATAAAGAAATCCTGTGTAAGGCTGTAGTAAAGAGGCTGTTGATGGAGGGAGTTGGCAGGAATTAGCTCCTTTGGTACGAGGAAGGTCGGCTGAGGATAGTGGTTACAACCTTAGGCGCAGGTGATGAAGGCCTAGAAAATGCTGGGAGGAAGATATCTGAGATTGAGAAAAAGGAATAAGATTAGACTTCTTAATTTCTTCTCATTCTCTGATCTAGTAGGACCTGCTCAGGCAATATACAAACTGTATAAGAAAATCTTCCAGTTAAATAGTTATTGTCCCTTGGTTCATGTTTTCGAGTTTACGGTTACTGCTTATTAATGTACTAAAATGATTTTAGTAATTCAATAAAATTCAGCTCAAAAAGACCAGACGAGTTTCCAAACAAATCGGTTTATTATGTCTCATTCGATTTTTCTTAAAGATTGACGGCCGTAAATATGTTATCAAAGATGCATTCTCTTCATTTTTATTTTTTTCACTCAAATTAGGACTTATTTATTATTATAAGTTTACTTATTCGGTTTTTGTTGTGATCCACGTGTTCATAAAAACAATAATGCCTCTTAGTACTTTATTCAAAAAATTTCGAAAAACGTACTAAATATGTTAGCTTTCTTAAATAAATGTTTTTATCGATTAAAATGTTATTACTCGCAATTATTGTTACTTCAAATTATATACCTAATACATTATACATGTAGGTGATTGCGTGAAGGAGCGATGGGTTGGAGAGATTTTCCGCCGGTATCTATGTCCTGATAGTCTGCTAATCTTATCTTCGGTAACACAGCGACACCTAGTAGCTGCCCCTCATCTGCTATACCTAACCTCAATCGTGAATCCCACACCCTTCTATTGGTTGCTGAAATATTTTCTCCGTTAACAGATTTCCTTGTGTAGGAAAACCTTTTTTTCTCGAGTGAGGAAACATTCACAATGGTTCAACGACGCGGGTTTTTTGTATATATGAAATTTCCAATTTGCCTTAAATACAAGTGTTTATTTTTTGATTGAGCCCATATCTACGTCATATGTAAATTATGTACTCAAAGTGTTAAGTATGTGTGTAAGTTTTGTGAATTTCATTATTTTATACCAACTTTCGTGAAAAGTCATTGCGTAGCCTAAGAGTATCGTATTGCTTTAGGTTCAAGTCCTACACTGGACAAGATTTTATATGTATAAAAGTTACCAAACTTTTGTATGTATAAAAGTCGGGCATGTCAGCAATATATCTTAGTTACCTCTATGATCTAAAGTGGTTGCATTGAAGTTATTAATTAAATAAAATGTATTCTTTTCGAGAATTTATTAAATGTAATATTTTTTTTAAGCTACAGTTGTGACTAAAAGTATTTTAGGATGTGTAAGCAGTCTATTTATTTGCCCCTGAAGTTAGGTTAGGTCTCTGAACTTAACTTTGTAGAATGATCAAAGTGCCGAGACATGTCTTTTTTCTTTCTTTTTTTTTTTCTCCGTGTTAGCCTTCCATTCAACCACTTAGGGTCATGAAGGAAGGGGCTATCTACAGGTTGCCACCCTATTTTAAACCATGGCTCAGGACAAGCTTCTATATTATAAATAAAAGATTGACCTGGGCGGGATTTGAACCCGCGGCGTCAGGAATGCGAGACCCGTACGGATCCCCTGAGCTAGCCTGGCGCCCCGATGTCTTCTTTTGTAAACACCTAGAGCACTGGGTAATGGCCAAAGAACCACGTACAGTGAGTGTGAGAGGAGGGGTTCAAGGTAAAACCATCTTCCACCACCTCTCCCTCTCATCCAACCTTCCTGTACTTTCCACAATTGCCGTATTCTGCTCTTGTAACGGACATAGTTTTGTGACTCATTGTCCGGCCTCCCTATTGTTTCGTCGCCCAGGTTAGATAAGCAATCGTTTGGTTTTCCCCCGATATAGTTACGTACACACTAGAGATCGCGTCATTTCCTACGGACCATCACTGTAAGTGCGACGTTTTGCCTAAAACTAAATTAATTTTTAAAAAAAGTTTTTTTTTTTCTCGATTGTTTGACTTTAAATGTTGAATTACTGTGAAAATTAATCATATTGTGGCCTTAGACAAGATTTTTAGAAATAAAAGTCTTGTTCACTTAGTCTACTGTGCGAAAATGTAACTTATCTTTTCCCGCAACTTCGCGGAACTGAAATACTCTTGTGACTATTGTCTCACCTCTTCAACGCTATCCGAACCAGATCCAGAAGCAGTGGTGCAATCTCGAAGAAAACGGAATTACTTCATATTAACCTAGACATGATATTAGGAAAAACATTTTTCTTTTAATCTTTTTTTACTTTAAATCATTTCTTATACTAATACTAAACTTTGGTGGTATTAAGATGATTACTCGAGGTCGCTTTTTCTTTTTTATTTAAATTTATTTTAGCTTAGCTGCTTTTGGAAATAACAGTTAGAGCCTTCTTGACTCCACAAGTTTTGATCACTTGACTATTGCTCATAAATAAGCTGAAGTAAACACTTTTTTTTTCTTAATTTCCTGAATGTATAGTATTGAAATTTAGATAGAGAGCTCAGTTAATTGAATGATTTTTTTTGTAATAACTTTAATTTGAATTGTTATGTGAAACTGCTCTTTATCTCAAAATACATTTATTTTTCCTCTTATAATGAGAGCAAACACACTCACAAAAATTCGACCCCCAATGAGGAATGCGGAATTTTCTATTTTTGAATATTTTAAGAAAATTGTAAGTAATTTATCAAGTTGATCTGTCTGTAACGCGTCACGCCTGTTTGTATGCCCTACATTGTTGCAGACTTTTATACATATATTTTTTTAAGACNGGTAAAGGGCTGGGTGTAACCAAGTTGAGTGGTGTGGGATATGTGAGTCCTCGTTTATGGATATATAAAGCCATTATTATATACAATAGTATAGAATTTGTTGGGGTTCGGTCAGGGTTGATCCAAAAAAAAAAGAAAAAGATTTAAATAAATGTATTTTTTATTTTGTTTATTGTCTTTTTTATAAGCTGTTGTTTCAGCTTACATTGTAAGCCATATTCAGGGCTGTTGAAATACAATGTCATATAAAATATGAGAAAATAAAAAAACTATATGATTTACATTATTATTACTTAAAAATTGACGTAATTGAAAGTAATGTGATATTACGTTAATCTTATGTAATAATATATATCATATAGTTTTTGTTTTCCTCATGATATTGTATTTCAACAACCCTAGAGATGGCTTGCAATGTAAGCCAAAATGTCGGCTTATAATAAAAATTAACATTTTTTTTAAATTTACTTATTTTAACCTCTACTAATAATCTTTAGGGTCAAAAACTCTCCATTTGAATTTAAATTTTTTTAATAAATTCTGCTTGTTTAAATTGGAGGTTAACTGTTTTTTTTTTTACAGTATTTTTATGAGTTGAGAAAGTCAGACTAATATAATTATTATTTTAATATTATTATAGTGTTTTTTTTTTTATAGATTAACCTTTCCAGGCCTCGTGCAGGCCTACCTGAAATATTTTAGTTGTACGTATTCTATAGGCAGTAGGAGTTCGTACCTTCTCTGGTTTTGCGCGAAGTTCAGGTGAGCTTTCGTTTTGGCGTGTCTGAATGGACTAGCCGGCCCCGCTCTCGGAAACAAGGTTTCCCCTTTCACGCAGACCCCGAGGCAGGCTTAGTCCACGCTGGCTTAGTAGTGGCTTAGCGCTGTGTGAACTCCAGTCCCAGACTCCGGGTCCTGACTTTGTGACCCCACATTCCGCTATTGATTCCGCTCTAACTTTATAACCGTATGGGGCATTATCCCCTTCAGCGTACAGCGTAGTTTCTAACCCCTCATTTACTCTCAGACTGGACTTTCTTCCATATTGCTGATAAGTAATTGTCAATGGACTTCTATTCTTTGACGATAGTAAATATTTGAAAGATTTTCCATTTTAAGGACTTCTGGAAAAACTTCTTGAGCATGTGGTTTTTATTTACATTCATTTACCTTAGTTTAAGAGTGGTGTCATTGGTCACCTTCTCTCCTCATGTGATTGATATTGTATGTCATTTTTTTTCTCTAATTCATTGTGGTGATCAAATTACAAAATGTTTTAATTTAACAGAATGTAATAGATAAATAAAAGTTTAAAAAAAAAAATTACCTTTTTTTTTTTGTTTAGTTTTTATAATGATCCTTATTATTTTTCTTCGTCTACGATGTCTTCCTCATTCTTATTGCAATTCCTTTTAAAGTGCCCGGTTATAGAAAAATATGTGCGTCAGCTAAATTAATACCTCTTCTCAAATGCTAACTAAAAAAAATTTCGTTAGCTCCTCTTGTCCGCATGCCGGTAATTTTCTAGACTTAGTGTTTTGTCTAATTTTCCAAAGTCTTTTCGTATGTAAATCTGTCATTCACTCCTATTTTTTAATAGCATGAGAGTATTTGTAAAAAAATTACCATATTTATATTTTTCCAAATTGCCCCTAGAAGCAACTAGTAAATTCATTGCTCACTGGTGTTCGGATTTCGCCATTGGACCCACTTTTCATTACAGGTGACAATCTTCTTGTAAAACCATCATATGTGAAGGATTTCAATAAATTTTCACAAATTTGAACCTCTTAGCTGATTTCTGAGGAGTGAGTTCGTCCGGGATCATTTTACTGCTTTTTCTCCCCTTCCCCATGGTGAGTAGTGTTCGACACACCACACTCCCTGGCAAGCTCGCGAGTACTTGTGGTTGGATTTGACTCAACAGCTTCCCGCAGAACCTCATCAATATCCACTATCGTTCACCCAGAGCACTTCTTCCTTTCCAACGTCGTATCCTGCTACTTTTTTCAAGCCAACACCGCTCAGTACACTGGTCAAGGATACATTCCTCTTCATATTTAATAATTTCACGAATTGCTTCAGGGCCTGTGAAATTTCTTTTTCAGTAATGCTTTAAAATTACGGGAATTTCTTATTACTCTGTAATGTTTCTGCTTTGAAACAAATAAATAAACTGAGGCTCTTTTTAAAAAGAGGAATGGAATTTAATAAGCTTAGAGAAGGAATTATTAAGTACTGGTGAGTATTAAATGGCATTAAGACATCGATAGCCCTTTGAAATCTTGAATTTGATGAAACTGCCTTTTTTTAAATATGCTTTATTTGTTTTGGGATTTTAGTTCTAGCGAAATCATTCTATTTTGCTCTGGTTTCAAGAACTTTTTCTAATGCATATGATGTAGTAGTTTTATATGTATCCAAAACAACATTTACTGGGAAAAAAAAAAAAAAAAGCTCACATTTCACTGATAGAGAAAAAAATTTTGAAACCTAACAAGGCTACTAGGGCGATAATGGGTTTTTTTTTTTAAATCCTACGGCACAAAATATTGGTAGCCATCTTATTCTAAACACCTATGACACTGAAGTAGCTTTTATTTCTGAATAAAAGCCTATCCTTGAAGCGACTCGGATCCGCATCTTTACTATGAGCGTTGAACATGAATCACTGCGCTAACGCCTTCATTTGAAAGATTATTTACCTAATTAAGTTTCTAGGATTTTTTTTTCAAACTATTTTTATATAATTTCTAGTCTTTTTTTAAATAATTAGTATAAAAAACATGAATATGCGTAAAATAAGCATACAAAATATGAATAAATAAATAAATAAATAAATATGAATTTAAATTCTCACTTGGAGATGAATAAAATATTCTTAAAAAGTTTAGAGCAAGTTCGGCTATCGTCTTACTGTCTTGATCCTTTCAGAAATTCACAATNTATATATATATATATCACTGAATTATGATATTAATTAGCAATTACTTGACGGCTATTGACGAGAAATAATCACTCAAAGTGTCTGGGTGTTTTGAATGATTGATTATATGTTTGCTTCGCGATAAACACCCCCACTTGAGCTTTTAACTTATTTATGAAAAATATTTTTCACCTGTTCATTTCATGTTATTTCACCTATGAAAAATATCATTATGATTCTGGTTTCCTCGTGAACAATGAAATTTGGAGAGAAATGGATAAAAAGACAAAATGTAGGGAATATGAAACTGGAATATATTTTAGTTTAAGTATTTTTTACTAATTTTATTCCATAAAGTTTCAGGTTGACTCTTACAATTAAAACTATTTTTTAGTGCAAGGGAAGAGAATAAAAAATCTAACTGTCCCAGCCAGGACTCGAACCTGGATCTCCTACTATCCGGGCCGTGTATACACACAAAATATGTAAATAATGCCTGAGAAGGCAAAATAAAGTACCTGATTTTTTGTCTATTTACATAATGTTATTTGTTAGAATTTTTTATTATTTAAGATCATTGCTCCCCTCCAAACGATGTTTGCTGATAAGATTACTGTAATTAATTAGAACTGGTTTCACTCTCACCTGAAACGCGGGGTAATTTCCTTGATAAGTAAAATGATGAATTTTTGCTGTATTAATCACTAAATCTTTCTTTTTTTATTCAATTTTGTCTACAATTTATCTGTAATAAATATCGCAAGTACATGTATCGTTGAAGTACTTTTCTTTTTTTTCTACTCAAAACAAAAATATTTTAAATGTAGGCTATAATTTCACTCAGTTTTCAGAAATATTCAGTTTTATGTGTAAATAAATTTCATTTCTTTTAAAACTGGTTTGATCAAAATTTTGCAATTAGATTAATTTATATTATATTCAAATATGATGTTAAATATGATAATCAACTAAAATTAAACCTTATGGTTTAGCTCTTTAGTTCATTCTTATTTAAAGATTATTCATTATCTAAACTTTATTTTGTTGAAAATAATTTGTCTTAAATTGATCATTGGTCTGCAATCCCAGTGCATCATAAAATTAATTTCTTTTTTATATTTCCTTTCTCGTTTCTTGAAGTATTTTTGAAGGTATCTATATTTTAAGGAAAATATATTATGTAATATTTATATTTAAAAAAAAGGAAGAAATTTCTGCAGTTTTCTAGGAATACTAACCTCACTACAAACTGAACTTTGGTTTGAGTGGAACTGTACTGCCCCTGATTTTTTCTTACAACCTCCACTAGCCTGTTATATCAGCTACATAATATCATACCCCGTAAATTGATTTTATTTCATATCATTATCATAATATCTTATGTTTATTTTGTTCATACATGTATAATAATATTAATCTTAGTCTGAAGAATATCTATTAGCAAATCGCTGTTGTATATTTTCGCCCTACTCTAAGAGGATACATTTCTTTCTGTCTTTAACGTTAGTATATATTCTTTTGCAAGTCTAGTTAAAATGCCAATTTATCCTTCTTTTCTATATACCCTTCTTCACCTTAATTAAGGTGAGTTAGAATTTCATTTTTCACCAAGATGGAGTCACCCCATTGCCAGCTTTCCAGATTCCCTATACCCTGTTATCCTTATATCGTGCCTAAAAGTTCAAATGGTCATGGGATTTAAATTATTTATTCTTCTTAGAAAACATTATTTTAATAATTCCTATTTCAACTTTGTATTTTTTTTTCTTGTAAGGGAAGGAATTAATTTGAAGCAAACTAGCTAACTGGAGAAAGTTCCTGAGACTGGCGTTCAGGTTTTAATTATTCACCGATACTGGGCGTTGTATCTGTTCAGGCCACTGATAAAAATAATATAAAAATTCTCTCACCAATTGACAGGGGTGCTAACGAGTTCTTTTTAGAATCAGGGAAAAATGTCTGACTGAAAATTGTATTAATTTTTTCCTTGCCGTCTCTACTCAAATGAATCCCCACCGTTCAAATCGGCTGAATTTCCAGATTCGTTAAGAAGTTTTCTTGCGTTTTAAGTCTTATTTTTCTTTGCCTTTTTTACTGATGATCCTCGAATTGATCAGCTATTTATTAATCTGTTTTTTAAATTTATGTTCTGCAAAAGATTAATACGAAAATGTTCTATGTTTAGGAGAAATGGTGGTTTTAGAGTAACCATATTCTACCAAATGACTATTTTCCTTCCATAGTTCATTGTCTTATCATTAATATTTATTTTTCACACGAGATTTCTCGACCTTCCTTCTTCAATAGCTGATAGGTGAGAGGAATGACGCTATTGTTTTGGCGAATGGCGTACGCCTACTGTGTTTTAAAAAAATAAATATTTGTTGGAATGCAGGAAAATAAGAGTACAGTGGTTTTACCCTTCTATCTGCCTACATCAAATATTTACCTACTTGTTATTATAGTTATAGTTTTCAAAAATTATATAACAGTATTAAACATAATCTATTCAATAATAATTCTAAAATATAACAGAAATTACAGACTACTTATGCATTATATACTTCATAATATTTTATTTGCATATAATTTACATACATTGAAAACTATATTAAAAACTTTTCCCCCAAATACTATTAATTCGCTTTTTTACTCCTAATATTTAAAAATATCTGGATATGTTTTATGGACTTTTTTAATACCTTACACTTAAAGAATATATATTTTATCAATAAACAAATCGGGGTTGTTTCATTGATTGCTCTATACTAAATATCACGCAAGCTACAGCTAAAAAACATTTTTTACTCCCGCTTGTCATTTTTGGTAATCCCACTACTGTTCGTCGTATTTCACTCTGATACGAAGTCAGATTTTCATTATACTTTTGAAAGCCATGAGCCAAAATTCATTTAATAAAAAAAAAAACTAATTTTGGCTTCTTGTATTAATTTAATTATCTTCTATATAACTTATATTTACGGCATTGGTAAACTCTCTCTCATAATTGTTCAATTTCGCTGTTTAAATCCTAAAATACGGATTTTATTAATAACAGACCTTAGTATAGTATCTTATCTCTAAATTAAACATAATGCTCGCTATATCGTGAGACTTTTTTACCCCAGGTTGATATTGTAGATCCCCCACTTATTCTAGTCCGATTTTGCTCAATTGGAACGAACATACTGAAAATTGTGACCTGCAGAATGTAAAAACACACAAACATACGTATACACACACAGATTTATACATTAGAGGCTTCCATTTTCTGTGTCTGTTTGGTAGGTTCGGAGAAAACGAAGTATTTTTCATATTCATGAGAACTACCTCAATAGCTACGCTCCTTTAAGATTTGCTATAAGGCTTTTTGTGCTCTTAGTATTGGTCTGCGTGGAGAATCGCGTACCCCTGAAGATAAAGCCTTTTTCTCCTTCAGCGTTGGACAGCAAGCGGACTATAGCCTCTTGTGATGGTGAAGTTGGTTCTGGAAGTACAAACATGTCGGAAGTGTGGTATGCGTACGTCAAGGAAGAGACTGCTGTATGGCGTCACTGGCTCCTTGTGAAGGCTCCCCAGTATCCGGGGTACCAAATGCAGCGGTATAACAGGCAAATCCCATCTGGTGGCTCTAAATGCGGAGGTATACTCCGCATCAGAATGGTGGTGCATATCTCTCTACTCCCGAGTCCTAGTAATGAACAGGCAGGTAGGACATGGTATGCAGGGTATGAATCCTGCTGAAGCTGGGAGTAGTGGCTGTCAAGACCTCACTGCCTCTGTTAAGGGCGATCCCTTTGAAGTGTGGCCTGCCTTCTCTCTAAAAACCCCCACGTGAGAGAGACGATACATCTTCGTGGAAGCTCCTCTGACGGCTGGGGCGTGTCACTACTAACGACGTCACTCAAACATGCCTTGTTATTCCACTCTTCTGCTTCATACAGAGCGCTATTAATAAAATGTTTTCCTCTTTGGTTTCTTTCGTTCATTCACTACTTTTCCATTACCCTCATCACTTGTTCTACTTTCAATATTGTTTTTTGTCCTTATAAATATGCTATGCTATTATTTTTAGAAATTATTTAATCTATTGGTGTCTTTGTGTGCATATATATATATAATTTTTTTAACCCTAATATCAAAGATTATATTACAAACTTTCCCAATCTTTCCATCAGGGAAGTATTTTGCTTTTTTCTTGTAAACACTTACTGGTTCCATCACGTGATTGGTGATTGACTTTCAATCGTGGTTTCTTGCTGTTAAGAACATTTTTGGGGGGAAATTTGGTGAGACAAATTAAGCACTAAATTAAAAAGCTCACTCTTTTTTTTATCTTTTATATATATNATATATATATATATTTGTATATATAATGTTCATCAGGCATAAGATGCTAAACTAAGCGAATACCTCAGTATGGTAGTTGATTCACTATAATATTTGATCTATATAAATTATGTAATCCTCCAATGAACACTTACAGAATAAAGCTTTTCTTAAAAAATAAATGTGGGTTCAGCTTTATTGCTCTGCTGCTGGGAAATAGCATTTCAATGACTTTCAGGAAACCCACTTTCCCAAGTCTTAGTCATGATTAGGCACAGTCAAGCACTCAATCTCTCTCTCTCTCACTCCCTCTCTCTTTCTCTCTCCCCATTATCCTATTTGACCTGATGAAGGCCTGAAATTCCGACCGAAACGTTGGATAAACTATTTTGGTTACAAATTAGTTTTAAATTCTTCAACTACCAAAACCGATTTCTTGATAATCCTTTCTTCTTAAAATTAATAACTTTTTCATTCTAATGTACAATTAGTCACTATAAGTTCCAAGGATATTGAAGTTTTGTCGCGTTGAAAGGAGGTGTTGATACTAAGGATACACTGTGAGCATGCAGTAAAGGAAGAGTTAGGACTTCTCGAGTGGCCGTTTGCATGATTTTCCTATGGAAGCCAAAGCCTCTCGTTCAAGCGGGGATTGATCATAAAGGGCCAATGGAATCTTCCCTTTCAAGCCCTCCGTCGGACATGAAGGAGGCCATGCATGTTTACAATTAGGTGTCCACTAGCGACACATAGTCTTCTCATATGTTGGCCTGGAAGCAGCTTCCTCAGAGGAAATGTTCCTACTACCATGGCGTTTGTGAGAAATATTGTTCAATTCTTCTTGTAATTCCCTACTAATGACAAAAAAAAAAAAAAGAAGATTTTCCCTCTTACTTCTTCTTTCATGCACTGTGTGCCACTCCAGAGATCTGAAAATTATATCTTTTGTAGAAAAAATAAATATCAAATATAATTTTTTAACTGTAATGTTTTGTGAAATGGTAATGAGAATTCTAATGAGGAATGTATTTTAAAATATAACTTAAGGAGTTAGGCACTACATTACATTTTTGTTTCCAGCTTCAGCAGCCATACTTTTTACCCTATATTATTTTCTTGTTTTTTTTATTAGTAATCAGTTTCTAGGGGGTTAATGAAATATCAAAAATCTTCTTAGCTTCCTCTCTTTGTAAGCGAAGTTTTATTTACAATCATACTGATAGTGATTATGATGGGTTTTTTTTGTTTTTTGTTGTTTTACTCTTTTTTAGTAAAATTTATCCCCTTAGGTAGAAGGGTATGTCACAAAAATCTTCTATTTTTTTTTAAGCTAGTGCCCCAACTGTCCCCAGCAAAAGGTGATAATCACCCGTGTTGATCGACTTTAAATTGTTTCATCAGAAACGAGTTTTGTATGTACTAATTAAATATTCGACTAATTAGCTCTCCTTGTCGTGAAAAATTGATTACATAATCGATTGTGTCAAAATCGTGTGTGCCCTACCAGCTTGTATGTATAGTTTTATATGTACGTTATCAACTTTTAAATTTATTTTCGTATGTATCATTAGCTATAATCAATAAGCATTTTAATGAAGAATAAGTAGTTTATTTTAATAAAACTTAAATTTATTTTTATTGGATAAAAGTATTATATTTATTAATTAATATACTTCTTGTTTAGAACTCATGTGAAGTTTTATCAAATTCTTTACTTATAATGACAGGTGTTTCTTTATAGTCTAGAAATGAAGCAACTAATTTATTTCAACCAATGAATGATTCCTCTCATGAGGAAATGTCTGGGATAGTGATAAGTCGAGGAATCCTAGAATAAACAATTTTAATGATTATTGTAAGTGAGATGTTCTCTTGTTCTGGGATTTGACTAGAATGGCGCTTTCTAGTTGATGAGAATGAAACTCAGTAATTCTTTCTCTGTTTCAACAGTGTTCTGCATTTTCAATAACTCCGTACATTGGAACATATTGCAGTTACTATTTGACAAATTTAGTGACCATTCAATAGTTCACTCCCCTAATTTCTGACATTAGCGTTGCTTTTCTGCTTCAGTCCCCCCTGACATTCGGGACATTTAATGGGGCTAATCGATTTCTCTTGCTAACTGCCTTCAGTCCCATCAGGAAACATCTTCCATCTGTTCGCTTTATATCCCATTCCCACCATTTTCTTGCCTCTCTACTACTAAACAAACTTTAGGGCTTCATGCTGTGTGAGTCACCCTTAGCGAATTCAATAAAGAAAATTCTGTAATTGACTTCTCAGGTGATGCTATTTTTTTTTTAATTACTTCGAAGGATCACTTTCCTCCGATCGTTTCCCTATGAAAGCAGGTGTTCTACAGGGCAGCGTGCTTGGACCTATCCTTTTTATCCTTTATATATCAGACTTCCCCACTCATCCTAATACTCTCTTAGCCCTATTTGCAGATGAGAAAGCGAGAGAATTACTTCGAATGTGCGTCGATCCTACCAAATAAAAAAATGGATTATTCAAACTCCGATAAAGGAAAAAACATGCTCTGGTTATTTCAAAGCTTCAGTTGATATTCTATATTTAAGATTCACTTAATAATACGAAGGCCGAGCTAGTTCGTTTATAGTTAAAACGGGTCTCGTCTAGAGGAGACTTATACATAGAAAGTATTGAATATTCCCTTTCTTAGAGATATAATCGAAAAATAAACTGAAGTGTTCGTTGATTTTGTTAGTGGATGAAATCAGTTGGGTGTGAAAGGTGGGCTTAGAGAGAGATAAAAATTCTTAAACGATCTAAATGTGATCGCTGTTATTTGCGTTAAGAAAGAAGTATATACAACAAAATAGGTATAAACAGTAATTTTTGATAGAGAAATGTTTTATGTTCTATAATGTTTTCAATAACTTATTTAAAAAAGTCATGGGTTGGCTGGGTCGGGTTCTTTTACTTTTATAATCTATATATATAAAATAGGATGTGTGTATGTATGTAACGTATGAACTTTAAAACGGCTGGGCCGATTTTGATGAAATTTTCTGGGAATCCTCAGAATATTCAGGCGGGTGACACTGTGAAGTCTGATTTTTAATTTTCGGTCTGCGGGCGGAGAAGCGTGGAAAAATCAAATTTTATTTTACAATTTGCCTTAAATACATGTGTTTCTTTTTTGATTGAGCCCATATCTACACCATATGTAAATTATTCTGTGAAAATCTTTATGATAGGTATTCCATGAATTTGTATTTGAGTGCCTTAAATTTCGTAAAAGCTCTATTTAAATCGTGTGATAATACAACAGTAATGTTTGCTTAGGGCCAGCAACGCCCTAAAAAAAAAAAAAAAAAAAAAAAAAAAAAAAAAAAAAAAAAAATTGGCAAAACGAAGCTTGCCGGGTCCACTAGTATATAAACAAAATCTAAAATGTTTTTCATCGTAAAACCGTAAAAAAAATTAATTTTTGGTTGAAATGGGATTAGTTTTTTCCTATGGTTGTTTTGTCATGTGTTGCATTCCGCTCTCTGGTTTGCGGTTAATACTGCTGAATACACATGGTTTCTGAGTGCCTCGTCCCTTGCATGAGCCTTTAATCCATTTATTATTACCTCATTGGCGGGGATGTTTGTCAACAGAGGCTGGCTGATTCCACTAGATCTGTTGCCTCCCGCCGTTGTTGTTTGCGTTATGTCTCCGCGTGTTTTTCTTCCATTAACTCGGCTTATTCCATCCGGCCTTATCTGCAGAGTAGCGCGGCAGTGTTGTCTCTGGCAAACACTCCGGGTTGTCCTCTCTCTCTCCCCCGACGACCTGATGGCGACCTTGATCTCCCGCCGCTCGCTGACTCAGTTCCGCGTAACGCCCCGTAATTGCCGTGGATTGCCTAATCGGCTCGGAACATCGTGGCCTACGGCTTTCTGCTCTCTGACCGCTAACGAGAGGGAGCCGCTCGGTGTGTTGCGGATTCGCCCTGGGGTGGCCTTTTGTTCGCCAACAGGATGTTCCATTGATTGCATTTATGCGGTCCATACTGGGTGCGAGAGTACGTTATCAATGCACTTATGATAGAGCTCCTCGTCATTGTCTGGATTCCCTGTTATCACGCTTCATTCCCTTTTATCCAATTGTAATCTTCCTATCAAAACTTTGCCTTTAGCAAGAATTTTCTAATATCCAAAAAATTATATATCATCAAGTGCAATTCTTGAAACTATTCTAAAAGCCTTGTATTATAAGTATAGTTTAATTTGAATGACACTCAATTAAAGGATATTTTAAATTGTATTCGTAATCATTACAATTTTTTAAATAATTAATTAATGAATGTCTTCAGTCGAGCTCTGCAGAACCCGTATTTTTCTTTTGTCGTCCCATGCTAATTGAATATTTTTATTGTTTTTTAGCATTGCACCAGCTATACGTTGGTACCATGACGCAACTATAAAAATTTTCAACGGATCTTCATCAGTCCTATATTGTATATGAAAATTTTGTGCGAGAAAGTGTGCGCGTACGTGCTAGCGCGTGCGTGTGTGTGATCTTTAATTGTATAAATCGTTTCGGTGAGGGAAGGGAAGTAGGAAGAACAAATTATAATCATAATATATTTTCTGAATTTTTTTTTTTCTTTATGGATGTTAAGAAAAAAAATTTACGATTGTAAATATGTGATTGACAGTTTCACTGTTCTGTCCGACTTGTAAATTAAAATTTCGTCATTCACTTTCATTCATGTCTATGTTTAATTGTAAATCTGCTAAGTTGCGCCCCTCCTGCGTGATTGAGTTTTCATTCTCTACCACCTTGTTATTTATTTTATAAACTAATATCATCTTTTACCACATGAAATTAGTCGTACACTTACGTACTGTCGTACTTAAACAGTACAATCAGATAGAAAAAAATGGAGGCGGATCGCAATATTTTGGGTCTGTTAGCTAGCGAAAAGAGTTATTTTAATATTTTAGAAGAACGCTACAATACTTCTATACTTCCATACTTTTATTTATTGGTTGTGAAAATTAGGTTGTATGTATTAGGATGTAACTATTGTTATGCGTAAGAAGTCATGTCAGACTATATTGGCTTTTTCTGCTTGTTTACTTAAGTTATTTTTATTATTTATTTTGCCTTTGTTGTAATTGCGTGGCCAGCTCTCAAGTCGGGCGATTGTGGGAGCTAGACCCGCGAGGATGTCAGCCCAGTGTGCGGAGGGAGTATTTGGCACGTGAGCACACTCTGCAAGTGGCTGAATGAAGATACATGGGCGTGTCAGTGGGTGTCCGAGGGGAGCGTGAGAGAGGACGGCTAATGAGGATGCACTCTCTGAGCCCCCCCACTCTTCCACCAGCTGATCAGGTGGGTCCCCCACAACTTGCCATCAATGGAGGGGGGAACTGTTCTATGAATGGGGTCTACTACACTCGCTTTCTCAGTTTCAGACCATCGCCAATATATAATTTATATAATACGCATTGCTCTCTCATGCTCGGAAAAGTTATTCTATTAATTCATAAGATATGAAGCAAATGAGGTTATTCTCATGACAGGTTTTTTTTTTTTTTTTAAGTTTTTTCAAAAGATGCTACCTACTAGAATAAAAAAGTAATAGACACTAAAATTCGTTTGTGTGTGCGCGCGAGCGCGTGCGTGTGCGTGTGTGTGTGTGTGTGTGTCAACGTCTTGCAGGCTAAAGTTTTTGTTTTTTTATCAATTTAATGTAGCTGTAATACTATTGAGCAAAATGAACTATAGGAGAGATTCTCTTTAATTTAAAGTGCTGTGAAAAAAAAAAATTATTGTCTATGACGGGGACGTAATATTAAGTTTAGAGTAATGAAAGTCAACTGAGATTTGTTTATTGATAAAATGTGCAGTTAAGATAATTTACAGCAAAATACAAGTTGGGGTTTATATGAACTGACAATTTTTTTCAAATTTACGGCCTAAAATTTGCAATTTTTTTTTCTTATTGGCGTATTGCTTGAATAGGAGTGGGTGTTAACCTGAAATTTCAATTATGAGTACAAAACCGTTTTTTTTTTTTTTTTTACAATGAAGCATGCGTAATGTTTAGTTTAGAGTAATGAAACTCTATTTAATTTATTTAGTTATAAAAAAATGTTTTAGAATAAATACTGAAAATTTTAATAATTAAAAGAGGAGAATTCTTTGAAACGTTAGGTGTGAGTGCAAAAAAGATTTCTAGATGTAAAGGCCTTAATATTTTGCTTAGAGGAATGAAATTCAAGAGTGTTATGTTCATTTGTAATTTAATTATTTAATGAGTTACACAGCGAAATTGAAGAAGATTTTAGAGTTAATCTATTGCGTAAAATTGAATATTACTAAAAAAAACTTATTATTGGGAGCTATAATAATTTGTTTTTAAATGAAATTTGACATATTGCTTTTAAATGTGAACAAAATACGAGAATAGTAGTTTTTAATAAATTATTGCGATTAGCTGATATAAAAAAAATTCAAGGAATCAATTTTAAAATAAAGTCCAATTTTTAGAATTTATATCAGTATAAAGTAATTTAAAAACAGTCATTATTGATTTGTTTTCTTATTCAAATGATTTGGAAGAGCAATTTCCTTCTTTTGAAGTATAAATATTGTTTTATGTCGTAGAATTAGAATTTTGTGTAGTTAAAATATAAAATGCTGTAGAATTAGAATTTTTTTTATTCAGCTAATCTTTTTGCAGACCATTCAAATAATAATATAATTTTTTCTCTTGCCAAATTCGTGGTTCAGCTGCAGATTAGTTATTAGAAACCCTTTATTTCAGAATATTTTCTGGACATCATCCAGACACGGTTTGTATGTGTTTACAAACCATCGATTACATGGTCTTTAAACGATGAACCGTTTTTAACATTGTTGCCTTTAATTCTATCTGCCATGCAAAGTTCTTTTCTGCTCCAGGTTCGTGTCCTGGCTGGGACAGTTAGATATTTTGTTCTGTTCCCTTGCACTAAAAATTGTTAATAATGTACAGACTTCGATACAAAAATACAATTGTTATTTATTTTATTGTTCATTTTAGAAATTAAGAAGTAAAAGTAGAAAATAATTAAAGTGTAATTCCTCTTGAAATAAGTAAATAATAAACGAAGCGGAAATTAAGGTTGAGAGAAAAAAAGTAATTAGGGAAAGGTATTGAAGTGGAATTAATGGGCTTAGTAGGCCCACACGATTATTGGGTTTGGCTTTCAGTGGATACTAAACCCGCATAACTGCTGCCAACATGCCGGCTCTAAGAGGAGTGTGTTCTCATGTAATTTGTACAAACCATTATTGTCTCGTGTAAACTTTGTGAATTTCACTTGAGTTTTATCGGCACCTTACTGGGGAAAATACTAGGTGCTGAAACTTGAGGAAAGCAATGGGCTTGAAAAAATATACCTATTTTATAAATGTTTCACAATGTGTAAATTATTTAATTTAAAGCAATGTTTTCTAGAATATTTTTTTAGAGCATATAATTACTTTAGTTATTTTTACTTAATTTCTATGCTGGACTTTCGATTTTCTCATTATTCATTTTTAAAGAAAACCCTTCCTGGTATTGCGGGCTCAAATCCTGCCTTGGGAAAGTGTTTGTAGATAAATAAAATCTTGTCCTGAGCCATGAATATTTACGCCAGGTTACCAACTTTCAAATAGCCCCTAAAACGATCCTAAGTGGTTGAAGGGTAGGCTAATACTAATAAAAAAAAGTTAAATAAATAGAAATTCTTAAAAATATAATAATGCACTCTCAATTAGACGAAACAAATACATTTCGCAGTTCATATAAAATTAACAGTGAGGATTAATATATAACAGTTAATTTTTCATTATGGTTTCCAGAATTTTCAGAGGGAATCAATTGAAAATATCGCTTTTCAGAGATTTTATATATATATAGGACGGCTAATGAGGATGCACTCCCCGCCCCCCCCCCCCCCCCACTCTTCCACCAGCTGATCAGGTGGGTCCCCCACAACTTGCCATCAATGGAGGGGGGAACTGTTCTATGAATGGGGTCTACTACACTCGCTTTCTCAGTTTCAGACCATCGCCAATATATAATTTATATAATACGCATTGCTCTCTCATGCTCGGAAAAGTTATTCTATTAATTCATAAGATATGAAGCAAATGAGGTTATTCTCATGACAGGTTTTTTTTTTTTTTTTAAGTTTTTTCAAAAGATGCTACCTACTAGAATAAAAAAGTAATAGACACTAAAATTCGTTTGTGTGTGCGCGCGAGCGCGTGCGTGTGCGTGTGTGTGTGTGTGTGTGTCAACGTCTTGCAGGCTAAAGTTTTTGTTTTTTTATCAATTTAATGTAGCTGTAATACTATTGAGCAAAATGAACTATAGGAGAGATTCTCTTTAATTTAAAGTGCTGTGAAAAAAAAAAATTATTGTCTATGACGGGGACGTAATATTAAGTTTAGAGTAATGAAAGTCAACTGAGATTTGTTTATTGATAAAATGTGCAGTTAAGAAAATTTACAGCGAAATACAAGTTGGGGTTTATATGAACTGACAATTTTTTTCAAATTTACGGCCTAAAATTTGCAATTTTTTTTTCTTATTGGCGTATTGCTTGAATAGGAGTGGGTGTTAACCTGAAATTTCAATTNTTTTTTGTTGACCACAAAAACCACAGAATAGACTCTACTGTCTCATTCTGCTGTTAGATTACTTTTTTTTTAAAAAGGAGAAAAGAAAAAATTACTGATGAAAAAGAAAATTATTTTCATAATGGTTCCTTGACCTTTAAGCATTTGTTTTTTAAATACTTTTTTGACTGAACTAGCTTATATTTTGTATTATCTTTTACCATATTTTTTCTATTAAACTGATTCGTTGGCTGCCTACGAAGGCTACAAACGAAAAATATAGTGTTTAGATAATTAATTTCAAAGTACGTTTCTAGGCAGCGCTACTGATTTTCTTATCTCGACTAGTCGAATTTTTATTTTTTATTATTTTTTTTTATTACTTCCTCGTTTATTAGTAAAAGTGTTGTAATACAATTTGCTATGAAATAGCAGTCCGTGTGGTATGGTGGTGTGAGTGTAATGTGTACACCACCTATAGCGTGACTCTTTTACCCGTAAGAATGTGCAGGACGCTGTGCTCCGAGCAGCATTAGAGATGTAGTAACGACTAGTGTATGTCAAATAGCTCAGCAATTTTATATGGAAACCTCCATTTTAAGTGACGGAAGCCTAAGGAAAAATATTTGAGAAAGACCGTTTTATTTTAATTTTTTTAATATTCTGAATAAAACCATATATATGTCAGGCAACAGCCCTCTAACGCTTGGGACAAATTGTAACTACCATCCAAATTCCATGTGATCCATTCAGTGGTTTTTATATTTTCCTGAGTGGGAATCCAGCGTAAAACGAATACTGTTCTGAACTTTCATTAGCATATAAGTTTTTGTTTCTTTTTATCAGCCTGGGAAAACAAAAGGCTGAAAATCACTAGCTGGTTCAGATGAAATTTGTTCTCCAGTAAATAGATTATAGCTTGTTAAACATAACTAATATATTTAAATAAAACACTTATTTTAATGGAATAAAGGCCTGAAATATAATATTTATATTATATATCATATTAAATGTATGATTTTTTTAGTAGTATAATTTTGATCTTAGAAAAGAATCTTACATTTTCCTCTGATGTTAAGTTGAGAGTGAGGGATGTTTAACATCTGCTCATCTGCTTACTGAATATTTCAGATGAGGGTGTGTTCTAGCTAAGTTGGAGGCAGAACAGGACGTGTGGTTATTAAATAACGAGAATGATGCTGCTACAGTTGAACGACGCATGCGCCAATTCCGAACGACCGGGAGCTGTGCAGCGTTAACCCTTCTCTTTCGATTGCGGCGCCTCCATGTTTCACGTTAAGCCCCCATATTTTCCATGTTTGCTGGACTCGCTAGACTTTGCCCACTGCTTCTGTTGGCTTATCACAAAGTGCCTTTTTTCGGAGGGCCAGTGGTGACAAGTTTTCGTCTTAGTTCGGCCGAAACCTGCTAGGTCGCAGCAGTGGGCGGATTACCTCCTTGAAATATGCTAGCCACTATTGTCGAACAGTTTTATACAATCGATTTGTCACTGATTACCAACGGTAAGAATAGTTAGGAAGTATAAATGTGCATTGCTACTGATACTGGACAACTAGTATAGTTTAGGACGAGTATGTTGTGTGTTGGCCCTTTTTCATCCCTACCCCTTCCACTCTCGCTCCCTCCCTCATTCTTTCTTTCCTCCTCTCCTTCCACCTCCCCTGCACTTCATTACCATCCTCTCATGCTCAATAGAATATCCCATCTAATTTTGAAACCATATATTAGTCATTATTCTGGTGGTGTCATTTCATTAGGCCATTGCTCATTTTGCCAAATGTACTGAGGATTATGTTACTCCACAGTGGTATTAATTGTGAGATGAATGGGTTTTATGTAAATTATGGAGTTGTTTATCCCCTTTTCTGCGGTGGATAGGGCGGCTCCCCTCTCTGAATTTTAAAGGGCTGTTGGTATTAATGGATCAGTGTAACACCGACACAGCACATCTTATTTAAATTGAATGCAAAACTTTACAAACGGAAACATTGAAGAATATATTTTCAAAAATGTTCACGATTTCATTACCAAATAACCAACTCATAGAGTACAACTGGACTCCGTTTATTTTATAATTTTATGAAACCCTTGGCTCTAATTAAATATCTGTCTTTCTTTAAGTGTTTCGTTCAGCTAGAACTCTTGTAAACTTCTAATTTATTATCTACCCTAATAGACTCTTCTTTTTAGGGTAGATAATAAAGTATTTTTACGGAATAGGTAATTTTAGTACTGTATTTACTCTATTAAAATCCGTCTCCCTTAAAAGAAAGGTTTTCTCATCTTTATATTCATTACAGTTTCAGACCAATTTTGAAATTATTGAATTCCAATTTTTAGACGAGAAAAAAAAAGAAATAAATGAAAACATTTGATTGTTTACTCAAAGCTTATTTCGAAGGGAAATTTCAAATTTCCACAGAAGAAAACTATAAGTTTACTCTAGACTTGAGTGGAATTAAGCTCGCTTTAAGAGCCCCCCGTCAGTAAATAAGTAGCTCCAGAAGCAGGGTGCAACTTCTGCAAAAGTACCCCCCCTCCCGGGGGGGAAGTTTTCTTACGGAAACTAGTTACCCATGGTAATTTATGCGGTCTCCAGAGCAACTGTTACATTATCCTTGGGATTTATCGCCTTGCTTTTCTCTACTGTCACTGGGAAAATGTGTGAACACCCTTTTTTGGGAGTAATTAATTATCTTTATTTCGTTTTTATTATTCTTCTCATTATATTTAACAGAAAAAGTTCTGTAGTGTTTATTCAGGCAGCATGTCATGTATTTATAAATATTAAAAACTCACTTACAAATTGCTTCTTTTAAACATTGCCGATCGTATTTTTTTTTTTTTTTATTATTTAGTCTAGCATAAAGAATAATCTTGATTATAACTAAGCCTGCCCTGCTAGAGCTGTGCATGGTACTATCTGCTAAACTACCTATTTCTGGTATTAGACTGGCTCTATGCCGATTGGTAGGGGGTGTATTGGCTGCAATTTCCTGCCAGTCATTTCATTCCTTTGTATTCCTGTATGGTTGTATACAATCTTATCTTTAGCTTCAGTTAATTCATAAAAAAGGAATCTAAAGATAAGATAAAATTGGAAACTATAAAGTCAATATTTAATCGTATACTTGATGCCAGCAACTTTTCTTAGATAAATTATAATTTCTAAGCCAGGATCCACTGTTCGTTGTTGATGTTTCGAGATTTATTGAACTCATGTCATAAGGGTGTCTTGTGAAATTACAAATGATCATAACTTCTCTTTCTAAGATGATTTTAGTTGGGGTTCGGTCGAGGTAGATCCAAAAAAACACAAATTAAAAAAATGTATAACTTTTTGTTTCATAGCTCCATAACTCGGCTAGCAGTATAACTACCAACTTTCATGAGCTAGATCTAGGGATATCTTCCTGACCTGTGTTTGTTGTTGGAATGATCTGAGTTACTTTGCCAAACTCTTCCTTAGAAAACTTCCTGAAGTAGTTTATTTTCATCTTTGCAACTCAGCATCATATTATTTAATACCTAAGTTGAGCTCATCAGTCATCTCCAACGGGTTAATTATATGAATTATAATTACATTTAGACTCTGCTTAAGACAAATCTTAGTTTCCAATGTTCCTTGCTAATTAAGGTGTTACTTTTCTCTGCCTCCCCTATTAGATAATAAACTGAATTGCTTTTTTAATGATGATGTTCTCTTGAAAGTCATGAGTTTATCATATTTTTTTTTTTTTTTTTTTTTTTTTTTTGCTTCTCGTCCGAATTTACCAAGGACTCTCAGTTATATCCCACCCGTTGTATACTTCGTAATTGATAATGTTTCCGCAATTAAAAACTTACAAGAACACTTTGGTTGTTAGCTTGAATCAATATCGCAATAGTGAAATGTGGTTCTACCCAAACATTTTACTTTTCAACTTAATAATGCTTGTAAAAACTAAAGAAGATTATTTGAGCCGATGGCAGTTTTATGTCTTAAATAATTTTGGTCATTTGTGGTACACGGTTTTAATCTTTTTTTTTTTAGTATCACGTTTTATTGTATGCTTTAGACAATCGAAAATTAATTTTATTTTGCAAAGTTTTATAAATCTTCTTATGACTTGAAATCGTAAAAAATCTGAATAACTTAATGGTACAGACACTCATGTAGTTGTTTTAAAGTAATTTTGAGCATTTTCAAATGATAAGTTTACTTCGTTTTTTTGGCTCAAGTTAATAGGAATATTTAATTTTAATATATTCATACTAGCGGACCCGGCAAACATCGTTTTGCCAAAAAAACATTTTTTAGAGCGTTGCTGACTCTAAGCTAACATTAAATTATTAAAAATTAAAAATCAGACTTCACAGTGTCACCCGCCTGAATATTCTGAGGATTCCCTGAAAATTTCAAGGGCACTAGAGTGATTAGCAATTTAAAAAAATTTCATCAAAATCGGCCCAGCCGTTTTACAGTCCATACGTTACATACATACACACATCCTATTACATATATAGATCATGTATTTTGTGATAAAGATGTATTTTGATTTTATTCAAATTTAGAATCATGTATTCTGTCCTTACACTTAGAGAAATTTGTTTGTTCCATTGCACTAATGCTGTTGTATGTAGCATTTGAACATTTGGTGAAATGTTTTCATATTTATTTATTTNCCCATATATATATTGAAATCATATTGTAGCTCAAGAGCTATACCATTGATTTTAAGATTCAAATGTCTAAATTTTTGTTTTTCCTACTTGACATTGAATATTATATTTATATTTGAGCTAAAAGAGGAATCATGAGAGAAGTATAGAAAAAGCGTGGACGAAGACCATCGAGATAGTGTCAAAAACTTCTGGTGGAATGTAAAGTCGCTAATGGAAAACAATGCAAGCCAGTGAGATATCAAAGATGCAATGGGTAGTATAGATTATTATTATATAATAATATACTGTAGTACACAATTTGGATAAATTGAAAAATACTGTGAAAGCCAATTTTCAAGGAGCACTTACCATTCATAAGAACAATTGCCTCAAGAATTGATGAAGAGCCTTCTCTTCCATTTGAAAAATAAGAGGGACGAAGCAGCTGGGAGTTATGGCGTTTCTCCAGAGCTGATAAGGTTAGGGGTCAAGAGCTTGTTTAAGTCCTCCGGGAACTTAACTAACCCATCTGGGTACAAATACAATTTTAGGATTTAAGTATAAGTTAGCCAGATCCGTCGAGTGTTAAAATTGACAGCCTTAAAGGCTGTTCTCAGTCGTTAACATACTTTACACCAGCTTGCTGGAACAGAAACTGAGAATAAGAGTAGCTTAGGAGGACCATGAACATGCGGGTGTTCGTCTTATAAAGTAAAAAACAGGTCCATATTTTTGTCAAAAGAAGCAAAAAAGGCATAAGACAGAGACTAGCTCATATTCTTTGTGTTTTTTTTTTTTTTACTTAAAGGCTGAGTTAGTCTTCAAATTTTTTGAAAATATATATGAGAAGTATTGGTAAGTAATGATGACCCTGGGTATTAATTCATAATCATTTAATGAAAAAAAAAAAAACGATTTGTGCGGAATAAGAAAATAATTTGAACTATTGTTTTTCTACAAGGTGTAAGACAAGGGGGCAATCTAAGCCCCTCCTATTCATTGTTTTTTATGGACAAGATCCATAAATTAAGCACCAAATAATTTATTAACTAAAATCATTTGGGAATGGATTTTAAAAACTATTATTGTATAAAGCCTTTCCTCTGCTATTGATTTTATTCTGATTTGCCCAAGAAAACTCCAGGAAGCTCTAATCAAATGTCAAAAAGAGCTACTGTGGTGGACAATAACCTAGTTTTCATCGCTCATGATCCAAACCTGATCCTAATTCTTAAATGGTCATCAACAACGCCGACATCTAAGTTCTGTCCTATCAAGTAGATGTTCATCTGAGCTGCAATAGGGATATTTAGGGATTAGAAGTCATGTCAGAGTTTGCTTAACTAGGTGCAGCAATAAATTCCTCTGTTGAGAGTGACACAGAAATATCTTGTATCATTTCTAAAGCCAATCAAGTTTACTTCCAGACTTGCATTAGTCGGTCACCGAGAAGTTGGCATGGAAGTGAAAACTGGTAAAGCTTGCTAAGCGAGCTAGCCACCCGACAGATCGTGTCAGACAAACGAATGAGAAAGCAATTTGAGGCGGCTTGAGTGAATGACCCCGTGTGCCGCATGAAGGTCGAAAAGGAAGGAAAGAAAGATGTAGAAACACGACCCAGTGGAAACCTCAAGGATGTATGAGAATTCCCTGCTTGTAGAATATCCAGGGGATTGGAGAAAAAATAAATAAAATGCTTTAGCAGATGAAGCAGCTATCTAGGAACCGGGAGGAGTGGCTGCAATTTATCAAGGCTCCTCCCTCGTCTAAGGAATGGCGAAAGAGGAAGACGAAGGAAAAATGTTTACTTCTTTTATTTTTAATGCGAATTTCTTCATTTTTTACATCGCCCAAAAATAATTGTTTGGCTCAAGAGCTACACCATTAGTCTTTTAATTATATTAATATTGAAATATCAAACATTTTTCCCCTCATTTGTCATTATATATTACATTTGAGAAGATTATTTTTTAGTGATTACTAAAATATTTTTCGCATCTTCAACAATCCTACTTAGCATTATCTAAAAATATGCCTTCTGAATTGTTTGTACATGCTCTACTGTCCGTAATTTTTAGAACAAAGATGATTTTTTTTTTTTTTTAAATCAGTTTTTAAGCTTCTTATGGCACTCTGTTGGGCCGTTTAATGGATAAAGTCGGATTTTAGGGGGATAGAAAGTGAGAGAAATAACAAACTGTAAAATTATTAATATTTTCATTTATATTTGAATCATAAAAAAAAATCAGTTTAAATGTAAAATTCCATTTTCGAATATTTGTGTTCCATAAAGCTCATATTATCCAAGTGCTTTATTTAGCCTTTTGAATCGATTTTATTTAATTCGTATTTGGTTGAAATCCGCTGTACGGGGGAGTGAGAATCCTAAGCGAAGGAAGAAGAATAATCGTTAAAAAATTCCTTTTAATTTTTGTTGTGAAAAAGATTTATATAACAAAATTGGTAGAAAATTTATTTTTCTGACTTTAATGTATACATTAATGTGTACATGTATGTTTTCACAAAATAAAGATATAGAATATATTTGTTTATTTGAGTATTTAATTAACATTGATCGTATCCCCAAATTTCTCTTTAACAATTTTGTGCAAGCCCCAACGATGTTACTCTTACTATAAGATTTTTAATGAAACGTGAAAAATATGTTTATTTAACTCATACGTGTCGGTTTTTACTGCATCTTATATGTCTCTTATATCAATTATGCACCCTACTCCTAACTCAATGTCCAATTTGCATATATGTAGCAAATAAATTTTTTTTTTTTTTTTGCCTGTAGGGTGTAATTGTTTGATTCCTTTGTCATACTGAGACTTCGATGAGGATTTTTATATATTTATTATTATGGAATTGGCTCTCATGCGGACTAAGTAAAAAAAAAAAAAAATGAATATAAATATATCTAAATCAGAATGGCGTTTGGTAAGTCTTTGTTGAGCGCGGGAAGTGTTTGTTTTCGAGTTGTATTCTCCCCAGTTCAACACAATCCATTCTCTTGATTGGATTCCCGGGGGATCTGTCTCCCAATTAGCAGTACGTTAATGGCGAACCGAGCGGGCGAAAGTGACAATTCTCTCTCGTCCGGCTTGGTTTGCGGCTAGACACACACTCAGCCATCCCTAAGCGCTCTTAGCCTTCCAGCCCCATGGTCTGGGATCCTGCGAAACCTTCGGGATAACCCAGTCTGCGATGGGCCCATCTGTGCATTAATGCTCTTCTCATTTGGGCCTCATGAGGTGCTGAGAACAGTCGACCCATTCTTATGACAGAGTAACGGGCGAGGTTGTTGTTTTTTTTAATGCCTTTATCATTATCATACCTTCTATTATCCGTCTTCATTGGTTTCTCCAAACCATTTTCTGTTGGCAACATTCAGCATTCAGACAAGAACGTAATTAACGAACAACTTAACACACAATCTGACACAATATTTAGACCGCTATTATTACTAAAACGAACACACAAACGCAAACGAGCAGACGACGCACAAACCAGCAACAACGCAAAAAGACAGAAGACAGCATAATCCATAGGCAAACAAATACATTTACAAAAAAAACTTTCGAAACACTTAGAACACCTCAACAAAGGGGACTACAACTAATCCTTACCTCAACTTATACCTGGAATAATGGACGATGACCTCATAACTCCCACATGCGACAGACCTGATCGCCGACAAAAGTGACCCCTACAGCTACCTGACACAAATAACACACAGAAAAACACAGTTGAATACGGACCGTGACAGTGAACGTTTGTATTCGGCCAGAAGATGGACAGTGTCGTCCGAAAGCGCTCGCCAATGGGAGAGGATGTACAGAAACCAATGAAGACGGAGAATATAAGGTATGAGAACAGAAGATGGTTTGCAGAAACCAATGAAGACGGATAATAGAAGGTATGATATTTCTATATTCATTGGTAGTGGAAATAACCTTTTAGATTATTTACCTTTATCATTGACTGATAGATACTCTTGGCATTAGTGTCATGAAGAATCATTAGAGTGAGGTTATATTGACTCTAACTGTTATTTTTTTGCTTTTCAATTAAAACAATCATCAATTTAAACGGTGCACTTTTTTCGGCTCTAGCGCCATTGTTTATAACCCAGCAAGGAAATAAAATTTCAGACAACTTTGCGACAAGTGATTTTTTTTTAAACACTTTATTTATGTATTGCATCCTGCAGAGCGTGCATCTTGCAATGTGCTCTCAAAAAATATAATAAATATTTACACATAAAATAATAATGTACAATATAAATTAATATAAAAAAATATGCAACAAATTTAAAAAAATAAAAAGAACTGAATACAGAAATATGTATAAATATGAATACATAAATATTTAAATGAGCGTGTAATTCGCTTGATGGAGAAGCTGCCCAATGGCAGTACTCCTAAATCACTATTTACAATTGTTTGTTTTGTTTTTTTCTTTTTTTAAATTATTATTAGGAAGTGTTGGCAATGGAAAGGTCAGAGTGGAATTTATTAAAAAAACAAGAATTAATAAAGAAAGAATAATAAAATTCTGGCCTGCAGAACATTTGCTAGGGGAATCGGGAAAAACATTGCTTAGCACTGTCAAGTATTGAACTGTTTAATAAGATATCTCTTGGCCATGAGACGGGAGGGATTTGCAGAATGGGTTATTCTTAGGAAGGCTTTTGTTGAATGGGAACCTTCAGAATCACAGAGAAAACAAAGACGCTTAAAAGTAACAAGTCATAAGTTGAATTAAAAATAAGTTGTCATTGAAAGTCATAAGGCTACTTATGGCTACAACTCTCATATAGGCTAGAGGTATGCCTTGCCGACTCTGTTCTTGTCCATATAATCTTTATCACCTTGATTTTCACGTAAAAAAAAAAAAAAAAAAAAAAAAAAAAATGACCCGATTAAAGTGTTGTCTGGGTCGGCCCTATCTGCAGTGTTTACTCGGCCGGTTGGTAGCGTCCCTGAAAGTGTTTGATCTTGACAGATGTTAGCCGGATATTCTTCCCTTGTAGGAGTATTGACTGTGTAGATACGGACAGAGTCTCTCTCGGCCTCAATCCTGAAGCTGTGGCATTCATGAGAAGTTTTATGTTACTTCAGTTGAAGAAATCAGTAGACTCGATATATATATATAGAATTTCCAACAACTGGAAGTCTCATTAAAATCAAATTTTCCTTATAGTTATTAACATGAGTTATTGTAGTTGTGTTGTAAAAAATAAATTTTAACAAATGGGAAAGGGTTCTACTGGAGTCTCCTAGACTTTAATGTACTTACAAACACTTTAAAGTCTATTAGCATGACATTTTAACGTTTTATTATATTTTTGTGTGTTATTTTGTGTGTGTCTGAATGTTGTACGTATTCACTGAATGTCATAATCTGTATAAAATTACTTTAAATCTTCTTTTATTATCAGAGTCGAAATTATTATGTATAAATTTATATAATTTGTATTTAATTCCCATATAGGATAATAGGTAAAAAGAAAATTAATAAAAAAATATTGATTTTATCGATTATTCCTAACATCAAATAAAATTCTAAGGTAACCAGTATTGTTCAAATTTGTTTCTAAATTATTTATTTAATTTATTGAATTAATGAATTATTTAACTTAATATAACATGAATTTTAAACTATTAAATTATCTTCTTTACTTATTTTTATAATTAGATAATCTATTTTAATGGTTTTTTTTAAATTATGTTAATTTTCTCACAGAAAAAATATTTCTTATATCCTGAATTTAATTTAAAAATATTTCTTTATTAAAGTAATAATATTTTGCGTTAGGATTGTAAAAAGGATATTTATATAATAATAGGTTCAAAAGGAGAGTTTGTTGACCGTAGTCAGTCATGGAAATGTGAACTTAGGGAGAGGACGTCCTCTCTCATCTTCATGATAGCCCTGAAGATGGCTTACAATGTAAGCCAAAACGTTGGAAGATAATCCTTTATTAAAAAATACATTTTTTTAAATTTGTGTTTTTTGGATCTACCTTGACCGAACCCCAACTAAAATCATCTTAGAATTTTATCTACGGTCAACAAACTCTCCTTTTGANTCTGTTGGCGAGCGCTTTCGGACATTGTCCATCTTCTTGGCCGAATACATGTGTTCACTGTCACTGTCTGTATTCAGCTCTTCGCTTGACTAGCTTTGTCAGTTAAATAATCTAAAAGGTTATTTCTACCACCAATGAATATAGAACTATCATACCTTCTATTCTCCGTCTTCATTGGTTTCTGGAAACCATCTTCTGTTGGCGAGCGCTTTCGGACATTGTCCATCTTCTTGGCCGAATACATGTGTTCACTGTCACTGTCTGTATTCAGCTCTTCGCTTGACTAGCTTTGTCAGTTAAATAATCTAAAAGGTTATTTCTACCACCAATGAATATAGAACTATCATACCTTCTATTCTCCGTCTTCATTGGTTTCTGGAAACCATCTTCTGTTGGCGAGCGCTTTCGGACATTGTCCATCTTCTTGGCCGAATACATGTGTTCACTGTCACTGTCTGTATTCAGCTCTTCGCTTGACTAGCTTTGTCAGTTAAATAATCTAAAAGGTTATTTCTACCACCAATGAATATAGAACTATCATACCTTCTATTCTCCGTCTTCATTGGTTTCTGGAAACCATCTTCTGTTGGCGAGCGCTTTCGGACATTGTCCATCTTCTTGGCCGAATACATGTGTTCACTGTCACTGTCTGTATTCAGCTCTTCGCTTGACTAGCTTTGTCAGTTAAATAATCTAAAAGGTTATTTCTACCACCAATGAATATAGAACTATCATACCTTCTATTCTCCGTCTTCATTGGTTTCTGGAAACCATCTTCTGTTGGCGAGCGCTTTCGGACATTGTCCATCTTCTTGGCCGAATACATGTGTTCACTGTCACTGTCTGTATTCAGCTCTTCGCTTGACTAGCTTTGTCAGTTAAATAATCTAAAAGGTTATTTCTACCACCAATGAATATAGAACTATCATACCTTCTATTCTCCGTCTTCATTGGTTTATGGAAACCATCTTCTGTTGGCGAGCGCTTTCGGACATTGTCCATCTTCTTGGCCGAATACATGTGTTCACTGTCACTGTCTGTATTCAACTGCAGAAACCAATGAAGACGGATAATAGATAACCTTTTAGATTATTTACAATTTATAGTCAATTAAATATTGAATTCAGAGTCCTAAGTTGTGACAAATAATTAACATATGACCCTCAGTATTTATCCCTGAATATCATTTACCGCTAATATTTAACTTCTAAATGCAATTATTTAATTCAATTATTTATTCGAAAATAATTGTCTAACTTGAATATTTTAAAGTTAAGTAAAATGATCACATTTTTGCAGAATTTAGAATTTCTATACATATATTTGATGTATAAAATGTCATTATACTATTTTAATATTATGAAAGCAACCCTATGTTCCCCAGCTCGCCATGAATTCCGTTTTTATAGAGTCTATTCTTCCAAAGTTATATGGCCAATTGTAGCCAAATTTTATTAATATACTTATATTTCACATTTTAAATAACAAAAGTAAAAGGGAAGTGAGTTTTCATGGATACCAAATGAAAAATGGTTCTATAAAGGTTATTTATACTTCATGTGTATAAAGCAGGTGCGCGCACGCATGTGTGTGTACGTGTGTGTATATAATATTATACTCTAATATTTACAAACTGCTAAATATCTAAAACTTTTAACATGTCACAAGTGTCAAATAGCATTATCCAACATCTATTTATACATTAACGACGACATTTATCTAGGATAATTACAAGTAAAGGAACTTATAGAATAATCTTCTTTTGAACTATACAGGACTATATTATATGCATAATAAATGAGGTAGACTAAAAAAGCTGGATTGACCCATTCTTTTTTAACCTACTGGAATGAGGACTGGCAAGAAAAAATTTCTACCTCATAGTTCATTTCCTAAAATAAAATATGTATTTACTCTTTTTTTTTTTGCATTTAATTTAATGAAACAAAAAAACAACAAAAAAAAAACAGGACATCTGCATACATAAAATATATTAGAAAAATCCCAGTTACTTTTTTTTTCTAATTGAATAAATATTTCAGAACAAAAAAAGTGGGTTTTTTTTTTATTTTAATCTGAGATTGAGATCACAATGTTGTGAAATCTATAAGCATTAAAATGATTCTCTGAATACGAAGGTTTTTTTTCCTTCGTATTTAAAGAAATCAAGTAAATATAAAGGAAAATAATTATTAAAATTTAAGTTAAATACTTAAGTAAAACAAAATGCTCTGTTTTATTATATTGACACCTCAATAATTTAAATAGGCCCCATTAATTATTTTAAAACACGGTCATAGCCCTAAATTATCGTAGTAACCCTGTATGATTAAGGTGAATTTCTTGATTAACTTTATCTTATTGGTAATCTTAATGGTTTACGATAATAAATAAAAGTTCATATGGCGAATATGGAGAATTATTTCCGTTCCTTAATGAATTTAAGGAACAGAAATAATTCTTTTAATTCAAGATGTATTTACATTTGAGTGTGAGAGTCTAATATTATTAAATTATGTTTTAGCATTTGAAAATATCTTTAAAAGCTATTGGACTGTATCCATTGTAGATTTTTTTTTTGCTGATCTAGATCTCATCTTCAGAACTCTGTCTCTTTTTACACCTTCAGAGGATCTCTTTTATCATTCTTAGGTTACATCTCCAACTGCATTGTCCCAGGTCTCTTGTACATCCCCGGATCCGCCAGGTGATGCGCCCTCCGCCTCTTTCCTACTAAGGAGATCTAAATATTTTGGTGGGGGATTTGTGGTGAGAGGAGGGTAGGTTTGACAGTCGGCGCTACATCAAAAAGCCCGGCTTCTTTGGAGGATAATGCCTTCTTTTTTTTTTCTTTCTTTTATTGGTTTTTTCTCTCCTTTGGATTAGTGTTCTACTTTTCCGAACAGGATGTGCGAGTCAACCCTTTGAACGATACCGTCTCTGGAGTAAGCAGGCCTTCCTGAGCCCCATCCGGTCGGTCCTCCATAACCTCTCATTACTGATCTCGTCCTCACCCCCTTCAGAGGAGCGGCAAAATGAAAGGGAACTCAGGGACGTGTGCCGCCGGAACAGTAGTAGGAATAAGTCCCTTTGTCGGCTCCACTCAGAACTATGGAATTACATTTTTTTTTCTTATAACGTTTTTTTATTATATATATATTTGTCTGTGTGTGTGATTTCAAATCATTTCTTTGAGGTACAAATGGTGCGTATATGCGACGAAAGCATTTATCAAGGGGAGAAAAGATTAGGTCAATAAGTGTTGTAACTATGGTTATTATGATGTTAACTCATAATCCTTTCAAGTAATTATAATCACATTTGTATTTAATCAGGTTTCAGAAGCACTTTAAGGAGTACATTTAAAATTTCGTGTTAATCAATTCAATATTTTCGGATTACATAGACTGGAATTTGTTAGCTTTGAATTAAATAAAATAACATCCACTTGGCAATTACATTTGCTTAGACTTATGCCCTCTCTTACAAAATACAACTCTAGGATAACCGTTTGAGATACGATGAAAACCAAGAGAACAAAAATTATAATGGTGATTAGCTATGTCAAAATGCACAAATCTCAGCTCGGCAGGTACAGCCGTTTGAAAAGTAGAA
This sequence comes from Oncopeltus fasciatus, assembly GCA_000696205.2. Lineage (NCBI taxonomy): Eukaryota > Metazoa > Arthropoda > Insecta > Hemiptera > Lygaeidae > Oncopeltus > Oncopeltus fasciatus. The sequence goes on along the minus strand of KZ807613.1, from coordinate 145,697 downwards.
TACCTTTAATCTTCCAACCTCTGACTAAACCCCCTTAAATTTTATGGATCAAACTCTTATGATATTGATTACATTTCTGTGGAAAATAGGAAAGACGACGACGACGATGATGACGAGATAAAGAGGAGATAAATGACGACAACAAGATGATGAGAAAATGACGGGATGAAGAGGAGATGAAGGACGACGATAAGATGATGAGATAACGACAAGATGAAGAGAAGATGTACGACGACGAAATGATGATGAGATAACGACGGGATGAAGAGAAGATAAATGACGACGACAAGATGATGAGATAACGACCAGACAAGTCACCTACAATCCTACTTCATCATATTTAGTTTAACCGTTCCCGAGATTTCATTTACGAAGCATACCAGCCTTTTAGATCGATATTGCATCTACGTGGCATAAAATAAAACAAGTTCCCCTATTATATAAAATTATTTTTCTCTTTCTTTCTTTAGAACTTTAAGAACCCACCGAGGGACTTCCATATTAAATTTTTATGTAATAAAATCTATGAATAATTTAATAAAAGAGAAATAGTTTAAAAAAGAAAAGTTTTAAATACATAGAAGAGGATATAGTACAGAAGACAGAGGAATTAAATGTTAATGTGATTATCGAGCAATGATATCCCCCTCCTGTCCGGCTATCAGCTGACGACTGAATTTTAAAAGAGATAAGTTGGTCTTAAACTCTTTGGTCGCATTATCATTGACTCGAACATTACCAAACACATTTATCAATACGGCATATTTTATGATTCGGGAAATATTGCTCATTTTTATAAAACAATTTTAAAATGGTTCGAAAATAGTCTCTTCTACCAAACGCCATCAGATCAATAATGCTCGTACTGTCATCACTGTTGCAGTATCATGTGTGGGGAAGCATGTTGTCAAGTCATTCTTTTAGAAACATGTTTCATCTATCGATTTGATAGAATTGTTTGATCAACTTCTTTTCTTTTTTTTTAGGAGAAACGTTTTTACCATATTCTCAAGGAATACAGTTGTTGAGGTTGTTACCATTACTGTTTTTTTTTTGTTTTTTTAATATTTTCTCAGGTCCTACCTATTAGATAAAACAAATTATTATATACATTTGATAATTGTATGTGTGTGAGTATTAAAATGTCGCATATCTTTGATCCGGAAGATAAATTATAAAAGTTATTGTTATTATCTGTCCCCATTTCCGCTTACTAACTTACTAATGACAAAAAATAAAATTGTAAGCCAGGACGGGCTCGAACACCCATTTTCTGCTCACTAGACACTTCTCCCAAGAGGTCTTCTAGCCTCACAGGTATGCGAATCAATTCGCCACAACTAGCAGAAAGCGGCGAGATATTTCGTTTCTTCTTTTTTTTAAAAATAATATTCTTAAATTATATTTTCTAGGATTATTATTAATCTCCATTATTATTAAAGGTCCTGTTGAGGGTCTACCTGCATGGGTTTCCATAAAAGTGACTCTATTCAGTCCGCCTTACTCCGATTACACAAGTGGAAGGTTTAGTGACTTCTAGGGAGGAGCAAGGTGGGATTAAGGTCATGAAGTGCAGAGGTCAGAAGGGGATCAGAAAACGCGGATTCGAGTCCCATAAAGACTTAAACTTTTTTCTTTAAAATAATAATTGTAAATATTATTACAAGGATTCTGAATTATTATTATTATTAATAAGGAGGTTGCTTTGAAGAAGGTTGACCTCTAATTACGAACTTTAAAGTAATTATTCAGAATATTATTACAAGGATTCTGAATTATTAAAAGTTAGCTGGTGAGGTATCATTATTGCGGGTCTCTATGAAAGTTACTACTTTCAACCCGTCTTCCGTCGATTGTGGTGAGTCTATTCGCACACTTGGATGGCTAGGATACTTCTGGGACTAGTTTCTGTCGCGGAAGGATTGGAGCTCACTCACGCCAGTGTTCAGCACGTCAGAGCAGTGATCAGAAAACGCGAGTTCGAATCGCCTTAACTTTTTTTTATTTTTTATCTTTCTTGTAAAAAGGAATTCGCGATTTGATGTACACTTCCTCGCATTCGGGTTAACAAATCACTTGTTTCAAAATTTATTGAGAGCCAGGCTGATTGTTTTATTATTTACATATATATATATATA
>KZ807613.1:85246-100060 GCA_000696205.2 Oncopeltus fasciatus | reverse complement strand
TATATATATATAGGGCTAAAATAATTGATAAATAAAGACTTTAAAGTGGGCTGAAATAATTAGTAAGCCATTACTGGGTTAGGGTTTAAATAAAGCTTAAATGTTTCTTTTGAAATAATTGAAATCCTGCTGGACAGTGAAACTCATGAATCTTGCCAAAGGCCTATGGTTCAAAGGTGTCATTTCAGTACTTTAGTGAAAGGACAATTGTAAGGCTCAGCCTCAAAGTTTCAAGAGAACCAAAGCTTTAAATTTTATTTATTCATTTAAAGTTAATACTAAAATATGAAGATATTTTGGCCGCTTATTAATCTATTTTCTACTTGTAATTTTATTAATCAATATGTGTAATACTAGAATAGTAGTGAGTACAAAGTCAATAGAAATTTTCTTAGCACATTTTAAATAATTTCCATGATTTCTTAATGATTTTTATCACATACCCCCTACCTTATTGAGTTTTTAATAGTTAAATTTGCTTGCATTAAACCCTTTCTTTCTACCCTGTGGAATTAAACATTGTTAAATTTAATGCCATTAATTGTAAATCGAGTACTACAAAATCTAGCATTAAATTCAGATCCAGCCATAAGGTCTGGGCAGATTCACTGAGCAAACATACACAATTCACTGAGCAAACCTTTTTCTAAGACTATTTAGTTTATAAAAGACGGACTCATGCTAATTGTTCTTTACCAGTTATTCCAAGTTAAACTATTTTTTTCCAAATTATTTAGCATTGTCATCTTAATTATTTCCAAAGAAAAATTTGGATATGAGCTTTCACTGTAATAATTTTATTCAGTACTGATTAAACTATTTTGGCTAAATATCACCAGATTTCCTCTTTTAGAAGTTTTCTTATTTGTCATTATGACTCAATTTATCTCGCCACTTTAAAAAAATTATTCTTGATATACCGAAACATAATTGTTCAGTTAGCCTCATTCTAGTCAGCTTTTTTTTCAAAATTGAAAACAAAAACCATGTAGTAATCATTTACCACCTTTATTTTAATGTCTTTATTTACATAAATTTGTATCACATACCTGCAAGAATAAATTTTTGCCTTTGCAGTGTCTATACTTCAAACATAAAAATGCATGCCATGTGAGTTTATATGCCACAAATTTTTAAAAGTGTGGATATCACTTAGCAGAGATGGCACTGTGAAAAATTGTGATAGTATGAAAATAGCAATGTTGCAAGCTTCAAAAAATTAGAAATTCTAAATTTTTATAAGTTCTGGCAGGGAATGAAGTACTTATGTATACAGTATGTTGCGGGCCATATTTTTAATTTCTTGACCTATTTAAAAAAAATATATAAATCGAATTCTAGTTTCTCATTTTAATTTGAAACTTCTTAAATCTCAAGTTCTTGTACAAGTTTTTTTTTTTGTACTTAACTAAATTTTTCACACACTAATATTTATAGTATATTTTTTATGTTGTGGTTCGGTCAAGGTTGATCCAAAAAATATAATTTTAAAAATGTGAATTTTTTAATTATCTGCTGATATTTTGGTTTACATTATAAGAACCCTAACAAAAAAATATCCACTAATAATCTCTATGGTCAAAAACTCCACTTGAACTATTATTTATAGTTTTTAATACAGGTTTATTTACAGATATTATAAATTAACAATTGCAACATATTTTTTTTTCAGCAATGCTTTATTACTTTTTTATTATTCCTTTATTACAGTTTAAAAAATGAGGAATACAAACTATATTTTCTCTACTAATAATCTTCTCGGTCAATAATTGTCCATTTGTTAATATTATCAAATTAAAAGACAAAAGAATATACAAATGGACAGTTTTTGACCATGGAGATTATTAGTATAGAATATAGTTTGTAATTCACATTGTGTGTGTGTGTGTAATTTTATTTTCACTCATTAGTAGTATGTATTGTACATGGCATCAATAATTACCAATAAAAAATAATTATAATTTGTTTTCAGTCACATGTACCATAATGCAGAAGAATGGAGCTGGTCTCCATAGTGCGAGCTCTTGTTACTGGGATAATTCTACAGATGGAAGTTGCACTGTTAGATGGGAGAATAAGACCATGTACTGTATTGTTTCAGTTTATGGTTTAGCTGTTTAACCAAGTTCTAATAAATTTATTTTATATTTATTTAATGTATTTTGTACATTTGTTTATAATTTCCAAGAATAACTTGATGGAACCTCAAACTTAAAATTGTATTCTTCTAGTCAGAAAACAAGATTATATTTTGTTTGGTATTGCAGTTTGTATGACTGCTAGCTGATAGGTATTAAATAAAAAAATTTAACTAACTTTGTATTTTAAAAAAAATTATTTATTGTGTTTGAGTAGCATATTTATGCCTGGGCTAGTTTGAACATGCATAGCTTTCATGGGTGAAAATTGATTTGGTCTGTTTATAGAAGCACTAGATATTGTTCCCCAAACAGTTTTAAAGTATTTTGTCATCTTGTATTTCAAATTATTATCTTGGAATTATGGGGATTTTATGCTAATTTTTCTGTAATTTTTTTATAGAACTGTTATTTGAAGAAAATTTTTGTTCACAACATCATAATTCAACATAAAAGTATCTTTAAAACTACCAACATTGTCAGTTTTTTTATTTTCTTATTATGCTAATACAAGCACTATATCGTTAATATCTTAGCTTATTGTGCTCCAAAAAGCTCTTGGAATATAGGTATTTTTCAGAATATTCTCTCCTGATATCTTCTTGGCTGCCCTTGACACTTAGTAAAAAAAAAGTGTTTGTTCCCTAAGCAAATAACATGTGTTTGTTCCCTTTTACTAACATCTATTAAGTTATTATTATCCTACCTGACATTTCATTGAATGTCTCCATTGAATCTCATTACTGTGAAATTTTTTTGTATAGATACATCTTACAAGTATTTATAAAATAAGTTAAAGTTTTTTGGAACTTTATTATTAACATTATAATATTTTTTATAATAACAGTATAGTTCCTATTAACAGGACTTTCTGTTAGTTAAGTGGAGGCTGTTTTAAAACCAAATTGCATAATGCATATTTTTCAGCAATAAAGCTTTAAGTGAAAACATGATAAAGTGAAATTGAGAGATTAATATTTATAGAAAGTAATTAGTTAGTTATATAGAAATTTGCCTTATTTAATTTGCTTAAAATGAAGTAAATAAGGCAAATTTCTTTCAGTTTTTAACTGATTTGACAGGCTGCTGTAAGAAATTATGTTATTCATAAAAATTCTTATCCTAATTTATCAAGGATAATTTTGTATTTAGTCTTGAGAAAAAAAAAACAAATGGACTGTAATACAGACTACAAAATTATGTAGAAAAACCAGTGTTTATTTTATATTATTGCTATCAAAATAAAAATGAATGATATAATAAATAATTTATAATAATACAGTGATTTTATAATGGGTTTAAAATTTAAGCAGATTTATATAAAGAATAAAGATATTTAATATTCCTAAAGCTTATTTTCTTACATATCATTTTTGAGGTTTCATCAGAATAGAGAGCATTTTGCATACTTCATTAATTTGTATAAAAAATCTTTTACTAATGGGTGATAATCAAAATCTGTTGAATAGCTAACCAATTCACCTAAAACTTGTGCTATTTTTAATTCACTAAAACTAGACATGTTGCTAATCAAATATATTGTAAGCTATTAGCTTATTTGCAAGGATTTGTTTTTTGTTTTTGTAAATAAGTCATTAATTCATAAAATAAATCAGCTAAGAACTGGACTTTTTTTCTAATCCTCTTTTTCAATGTTATCAAGTGCAAAATGTTAGTCTATTACCTTTAATCCTGGCTTAATAATAATATACCATTAGTACTGCAAAAATTGGTAATGGAGAAAATGTAAAATAATAGTGTCAGTAAAGATAATTTATTTGCACCTTTTTCCAGCATATCATTTTCACTGACACTCTTTTTCTTCACTTTTAGTAAATTTCTCCTGAGCTCCAGAATATGTCTCATAAGAATTTGAGAAGTTTTATAATTTTAGTATCATCTGATGTAAGTTCTGAGGTTCTATGTTTTCCTTGAGGGAACACTCTCCAATCTATAATAAGAGTGTTTTAGACAGTGATTTCAATACCTAACTCGAGGTAGAGAACACCACCCAATTATTGGACAACACAGTCTCTATGATAAAATGCTATTGGTACAAAGAATAGAGGTTTAAACTGCGGGCTTTGGTACCAGGATGTTATATACAACAAAGCTCAATGGGAATCTATGTACTTCAGGAGGGTTGTGCAGTTTGAGGACTGTTTTGGACTTTTTGAAATCTATCTTAGGATTCTTCATCAGTATTTACAAGTTACGCTCTATATATATTAATTTATAATTTTTGGTGTCTAGCAGGTAGAGTCTGAGAAAATAAAGAAAAAAAATTTCAGTAAATTTGTCATGAGACACCAAACTCAATAGCTTCATTCCTTCAAAATTTGTGTCACTTTTTCAGTTTATTTGCTACTTTTGGCAAAATTTGTGCTAAAGAGAAAGAAAAATTTAGTCAGACACCTAAAAATTAAATAACAAATTATATATTTTTTAGCTAAATAAAATATCCAATTTCTAATATGAACTTTATTGTTTAAAAACATTTGTATAATAACACACACATATATATGTGTGTGTATATATATATACACACTCACCTCTATCAGCCCCTATAGTTTATATAAATTTAAAAACCCCTATTTTATATCAACTAGAACTTTATTTCGGTAATAAACTTAATTTGTGAAACTATTTTTCAGCCTAATATTGGTTTTTATCCAAATATTGGTTTAATATAAATTTAAACCATACATAAACAAACTAAAAGGTGCATAAGTAAAAGGGCAATAATTAGTTCATGTATTAAATTTTCATGGTACTTGGATGAAAGCCTGATGATAGTAATTGAAAGTAGAGTTTAAATTTTTGTAACTGTACCAAGGATAGAATGATTTCATTCATTTCATTCAATCTTCCTTTACAACCCTCCTCCTATTTTCACCGCTTCTGCCATTAAGAAAATCATCCAATATAAAACTTAACTTAAATACAGAATTTCGCCTTTGATTTAATTCATTTGTATATATTTCTTAATTAGCTGTAAATAGTTTATATGTTCTATTCATTTATTCATTAGTTAGTAAGGGCAGTAGGTTTGATTATTAGCTGTAATTAGTAAGTGTACTTATTTGTTACAATAAATTAACTTATATTTATCTCTGTCCCCTTGAGCCCATAACAACTATTTATATANAAAAAAAAAAAAAATTAAAAAGCTAACTCTTACTACTATTAAGATATATATATAAACCCTCTACTCATAATATTGGTCATTAAGACAAAAAGTATGACATTCGTTACATTAGGAAATGCAAGCATCTAAACCCTACTACCTGAGACAACCTCTATTTTGAAAGATGTGCACCTTGTCAGTGTTGCCTCACCATTTTTAAAGTGCCATATATTTCAAATTTTTATTCAAAATGTCTTAACTAATAATTTCAGAGCATTCAGTATTTAACCTCTGAGTAGATTTCCCATTGGGAAATCAAGCGATTAATATTGGTACCATGACAAGATTTAAAAAGTATTCTAATAGTTTTTCAATGATCTTACATAAGAAAATTTTATATTTATTTTTGTCTGTATGTGCTTCAGCATTCAAAATTTTTACTATCATAAAACCCTATTCAGTTTTTAAAAATCTACTCTTGGATGAGTTCAATATAGCTAAATTATCTTAGTTATTATTATTCTTAAGAAAAATAGATAGACAAATTTATAACATTAAAAAAACACATTAAGAAAAATATTTAGGAACATTATTTTTATTGTTAGGCAGGACCCCTTAAATTTAAAATATTGAAAACATTTTATATTTAGGCTTTTCATTGCTATCTGTCGAATGAATTAATTTTAAGTTGCAATCAGTTGAGGGGAAAGGGGTTAAAAGGAAGACCAATTACATATGCAACATCTTACAAAAAAGTTTAAAGAATATAATAGGTATAAAATATAACTAACATTTTGTTCTATAACATTTTTAAGAAAAAATGCTTAATAAAGGAAATTCCCCCACTCTACTTTCCTCTGGCGTGTCTGAAGAAAACAAGTGATCTTAACTTTTACGCTTAATGTTATCTCCAGCTTGGAAATACAATGTTTTCATTTATACTTATTTGAATCAATCTTTAATGAAACATACAAAATTTGTTTAGAATATACAACTCCTGCAAGACAAGACTTTTAGTATTGAAAGAATAAAAAATAATCAAGATCTATATGAAAAAAAAAAAAAAAAAAGAGTTGAAAATAAAGTTTTATATCTAGTAAATGAGCTACAACAAGGTCGCTTATCTGTACTAATCCGGCAGAGCTCACAGTAGATCCTCTCTCGAAGGCGTACAATACAAGACTGTTGATTCCTTACAGATCCTGCGCAGGTAGGAGTATTCCAAGTAGATTTTCGATGTTACATTAAGATTTACGAGAGTAAATGACTTATTTCTACCTCAAAAGCAGGAAAGAACAATGAATTTAAAGGGCTAACTTCTACATTTTCATTGGGAAGAATGTCTGAAACCTCCTTAGTTACATTCGTAAATATCCTACTTAATAATTTTTCACAAAAATATTATGGAACTTACATGTTAGAAAATATAAATTTTAAACCTATTTTATTAAATAAATTTTTTTTTCAAGACTAATTATAAGAAATATATTGAATTGTTCGATTATATATTGTAGCCCCGTTTGAACTCCCCTCCCTTTCAGACGATTTCAGCAAAAAGAAATTTTTTCTACAGACTGTCCAGCCCTCAAAGTTACATTATTTAATGATTTCAATAATACGCGTTTCACACACACACAAGACTGTCCAGCCCTCAAAGTTACATTATTTAATGATTTCAATAATACGCGTTTCACACACACACAAAAAAAAAAAAAAAAAAAAAAATGCATAGAATATAAGTATTATATTTTACACATATAGTATTTTTCACTTACATGTTCGTAAGTCTACTAATAACGAAGATATAAGTTTTTAATTCAAATACAGATTTCTGTTCCTTTATTGTATAAGTTGTTATGCAACAATATATATTATAAATGGAACATTCGTATTATTAACATATAAGAGGGATCGGTAAAGATCAGTAAAAAATTTTCAATAAAGTTACATCATGGAACCAACGTCAATAGCTTGATTTCTATAAGGAATTGTGCTAGTTTCAAAAATTGAGTACTCAATATATATGTCCAAACACATTATTGTTTTTGCAATTTTAAAAATTAAAAAAAATCTAAACTTGGTACCGAAATTTGTGTACATTTTGATGGATGGCAGTGGGGGAGGGGGAAGATCGAATTTTATAACCGTCATTATCTTGTTATTATTATTGTTATATNAAAAAAAATAAGTGTTGAAAATTATTACATACTTTATCTATTAAGGAATGTTATACCACTTGGACTTCTCTTCTAAAAAGGAATATTTTATTTGAATTTCAAAATAAGTATCAACAAATATGTGTAATAGATTTATTAATTATGCATAGCTTCAAGTAAAAACATTCTTATACAAGAATACTTAGAAATGGAAGTAAAAACTATTTCAGAAGGATTATTATATTTATATACAGTACACTTAAAGTTGTATTGATTGTTTCAATGCTCCTCTCAGAGTATATAGAAAGTAATTTAAATAAAGGAAATACATACTACAATATCATCTTTAATAATAGAGATAAAATTAATCTTTCAGTTAACAGTCAATAGACTTTTATAGTTGTGTAAACAAACAGAAAAGAACAAAACAATTTCTTAAAATTCTGGTAAATAAACAAACAATGAAATACACAGTTTTAACTTAACTAATGGGAATGAATGCAATGTAAATTGCAATTTATTATGATAGTTTATTTTTTAAAGATAAACATTTAGGAGGCCTTGGTAATTCCTATGACTCCACAGGCAACTCTGGCTCCAGCATTTCCAGTAGTTTTGCTGAGTTCATGGCCGCCCTTTCCTAAATCATCAGGATCAGCATGAACCTAGAATTAATATTTTCACAAATCAAAACACATTTTAATAACCATAGTTATAAGTATGCATGGACAAAAAATTAGGTTTTAAATTTTTAGTATTTCAAATAATTGTAGTGAAATCACAAGAGAAATTACATTTAAAAAAGGATTCGAAACAAAACTTGAAGAGTTTTTACAAAATAATATAAAAATATGTTAATGTACTTTTAAATACATACAAAACATCTGCAATTAACAAAATTCAACTTTTCCAAAACAAACTTACATTTTCCTAATATTAATCACAATTCAAATTAAATTAATTTCAATTTTCATGGCAACCTTCTTAACTATTTTAGAATAAAACATCGACTTAGAGAGTGTATGTTTGCAATTACTTATGGGATCAGATCAACAGATTTTAAAAACCAAAAGTTGGACCATGGTGGCTCCTGAATAGCTTTCCTTGAAGGAAATCTGCTAAAGACTAAAGAATTTACAAGATGCAGAGAATCCTGTCCCCCTAATACTAACTAACAAAAAAGGAAGTAAAAATGATTTAATTCATAATAAAAGTTGATAGAAATATGCCAGGTGTGAATTTAATTTCAAAAATAAAAATAGTGGTGAAATTCCTTCTGGGTAACACAAGCCTGGCTGTGAGGGTTGAAGTACCACCTAGGGCAAACTTTTATTTCTTGATAAAAGCTTGACCTATGCCATGGTTTTTTACAGTAGTATGGGTTACTGATAGTCCTTTTTTTCATTATCCCAAATGGTTGTATAGGAAATTTAAAAAAAAAAAAAAATTAAAAAGCTAACTCTTACTACTATTAAGAGCAATTCTTACTATTACTAAGCATTACTTGATTAATTAATTAGTTAATAAATTATGAGTAACAAGCTTTACGAATTTCAGTGATTACATATAAGACTAAATTATAGGGATCCTACTTTCTGCAAATCACTCAGTAAATATTTACAATATTGTAAAAGAGCCACACATTTATTTTATATATTTCATTCAGTCCCTAATAAGTACTGACTAAAAATGTTTTCATCTGATTTAATAATCATTATCACTGCTTAGTACTGTTAAACGATAGACCTAGTTAGTTGATTGATATATTTGAATATGAATTTTCATAATTACTATACTAATATATGTGTGCTTTGCTTACTCTTCCTATCTGGAAATAATTTCATTATTTACTCTTATTTATATGTATATTCATCAGATTACCCAACCTGATTAGATTATGCAGCTCATATATGATGCACTTTTGAATTATTAAACTATTGTGAAGGCTAAAGACGTGTAAGATTCTGATTTCATGTAATAATTCCTTTATTACCAGGTAGATAAGTAAAAAAGAGTCCTGAAGATGGCTTACCATGTAAGCTCAAAAGTCGACATATAATTAAAAAATACACATTTTTTAAATTGTATTTTTTGGATCAACCTTGACCAAACTAAAAAAAAAAATCTACTAATTATCTCTATGGTCAAAAACTCTCCATTTGAAATTAAAATATCTTCTTAACTATGAAAATCACCCCATTATGAGATTTATTTATTAATTTGATAAATAATTCATTATTTAGAAAAATAAATAACCTATTTATTCAAATTAATTAATTTGAGCTACAAAAATTGGGTACATGTTTATGGAAATATTTTAACTTCTTGTTAATTACTTTAATGTTACTCACAACAATTGTTCTCCCAATGATGCTAAGAGGTCCACAAAGAGAAATCAATTTGTCAGAGATATTGACCTTAGCAACTCCATTGTTCTCAGCAGTGATATTGCCTAAATCACCAACATGTCTGACTGTATCATTTGGAGCGCCATGGTCTTTGTTTTCAGGGTTGAAGTGTGGTCCAGCACTAGTACACCCTAAATACAGACAAAAACATTAAGCCTACTTTCAATGACTTGATAGCTATGCATACTTTCTTGTTTTGTTAAAAATTAACAATACTTTAAATTTGTCCTGAAAACTGACTGCCTTTTAATTTATTTTATTAAATATTAAATTGTTGTGTTAATTGATTTTATTAAATATCAAATCGTTGTATATAATCTTAACAAAGATCAGGAACCCATATTTAAATTAATTTTTTTACCTTATAAGACACAGAACCAGTTTGCCTTTTAATTTATTTGTAATAAACTAAGAAATAAATTGAACTGAATATATTTCACATTTCAAGATGTTAATCTTTGTTTTTCACATAGTAGAGAAGCAACATGCTACAATTATCACAACAAAACTCAGTACACATTATTGAAATGATTGGTCAACAATTTTGCTATATTTTCATCTATATTTAATTGTTTGGTGTCTTTGGTTACTAAATATTTTTATTATTTTTTATTTTTCTTCATTACTCAATAAAAACAAATTTGCTATTAAATTTAGAATAAACTGAGGGTTATTACCTTATATTAAATTAAACTAATTCTCTATACTTGATAAATTAAAAATTTCTCAAACCTTCTTCTTAATATCTATCCCTGGTTTAATTTTATTGAAATTTTTATCACATATTTATAAGAAAATCTTGAACACAAATTATTAATGTTGACAATAAATAAACACAAAAGTTGACAACCTTATCATATTACTTTCCTGATTAAGTTGGTCACATGCAAAAGGATACTGTGGTTTAGCTATGGTATTCCCTAGGGAAAAAACATTATTGCTATAAGGAAAATAATTTTTTCCTTGAAAATAAACTCAAAGGAAACTCTACGATTTCCTTATTTAGCCAGAAAAAATGAAATTGTTTCTGAGCCTCTCGGTTTATTAATTTATATAATGAAAAGTAGATTTATATGAAAAATTAAGAAAGAAAAAAATGCAAGTGAATAATTCAAAAATCTATAACAATTGAAAAGTAATCCTCATGAAATTGTAGTCTTTCTAATTAACATTTAGAATATGAAAAATTGAAACTGATGGTGACTGCCAATGCATTAAATTAATTAAAATTAAATTAACCAGTAAAAATGGACATGAATCTCTCATTCACTTCATTCTGAATTCAATAATTTCATCTGGTAAAAGAGAATACAAATTTTAAAAACAAAAGAATAAAAGAAGAAAACCTAGATCTAAATACTTTTAAAATATAGCACCAACCTCCAAAAGAATAGGTGTGCGTGAATGGCATCTAACCTGTGTATGCCAATGGTAAGCATTCAAACCTCAATTCACAAATGAACGATTACACTTATATGAAATTATTAACTAAATAGGAACATAAATATTAGATTTCACAGTATAATTTTTCAGGATGATTAAAATTGGCTTAGTTTTAAAGATTTTATTTATTTTGTTTATTTAACAAGTTTAACTCCTAAGACCAACTTATCCATATCAATGAGTTGAAATTAACTTCTGACTAAGCAGTTCTAATACTAACATAATTATTATTGGAGCTCAAATTCAAATTTCTTTAAGACTGATATAATTATTTTATAAATTTTCCATAAGTATAATTTTTCAATAAAAAATCTTCAAATTGCAATTTTAGCAAGACCTCTTACTTTAGACTGAATTGTTTAACAGTTAGTATAAGTGCCCCAAGCATTTATAATTTAGCATTGCACAATAGAAGAATAAATGTAAATAATTCAGGAGTCAATAGAAATAAACTGTTATAGAGACTTTTAAAAAGCTAATCAATATTTGATCTGAACGAGGAACTGTGCATAATTTGAGGAAGGTTTGATTAAATATCACAAATGTTTGTTTAATAAAATTATACATTTTGAACAGTATATTTTAAACTGCTTTAGGAAAAGGAGAAAATTATAGTTATTTTAAATAGTTNGTGAAAAAAAGCAACTAAAAGTAAATAAAATTACTTCAAATTTAGAAATTCACTGATAAATGACGAGGCTAATAATAATAAATAACTACTTTCATTGCCTTTCCACAAATATTTATTTTTCATTTAAAGCTCTTTAGCTCTTTGGCTTAATGCCTTATTCAGATAATAAATGCAGTACATGGCTAGAGACTAGGAGAAGATTAAACTTCCGTTATGAAGAAATGGGTTTTGAAAATAAATAATAAGTTATTAACAAAATAATAATTAGTCAATAACATCTCAATATGCTCTTCCATTTATAAGTAAAGGAACAAGTTTGTTTATTTTAATTTTAATTAAGAACAATTTTTGAATTTAAAATTGTTTTAAACTGATAAATTTGAAAATTTTACACTTATGTTCCACAAAAATAATTTAAAAACTGACTGTGATGAAGATATTAATAATTGAACATAATTGATATGTTTCAATTTTATTTTCCAGCAAACCTTCCCTTGCCTTAGATTTCAGTAATTAACTAAATCCAGGTAAATAGTGAATTATTTTGTTCATACAAGACAAATAGATCGACCCTCCTATTTAAACTCTTAAAAATCTTCCATAATATAGTTATTTTAATAAATATATTATACAATATACACGTATTAGAAAATTATAATTTTTCTTTGATGAATGGATACAGATTAGGAGAGTACGACCCACCTACTGTATTTTTTGTTTAACATTGTAACACATCATTCACTTTATAGGGTTCATTTCATAATTTTTTTACAGCGGCCTGCTACTCCCTATAACAAAATTATATTTTGCGTTCCTTATATTAGTGAAGCAAACATATGATATAATCAAAGAAAGCTTATAGATGGAAGTTTAACTACAGCAGGGTGTCAGTTGCCATTCTTTATTTACAAGGCTTAGCTTGCTTACCCTTTTACCATAATTACTGTTTCTCATAGCACTAAGAATACAAAAGATAATAATTTCTAATTTAGTTGGCCTCTACAAATCTTTCTCCATTCTCTCAATTAAAAAACTCATTTTATATATATANATGCATATGTACACATACACAATACTATATGAGAATATATAATTTATAACAAAAAAATTTTGTAAGAACATTGTAAGGAAGATTGTCATTAGGTTACTTCGAAAAAACTATGTATCATCCTTGAGCCACTAGTGAAATGTAACTTTCTGAAGCTTAATCTAAGTATAGAATATTAAAAGTTAACGGTATTAAATTTTGTGAGGAATACCTCAAATTACATATTCTTGAAAATGATAAAAACCCTAAATGATAGCGTTTTGATAACCTACCGGTTATATAAGCTACAGATAATAATAATTCTTGGAGACTAATGAAGTAAAATAACATTTCCAAGGACTTCAGAATTACTCAATGATTAAAGCAAAGAAAGAATTTACAAGAATAAAATAGTTTTTAAAGCCCATCACAAATACCTACCGTTAGTGTTATCACCGAATTCATGGATGTGGAAGCCATGCAATCCCTGGGTAAGTCCTTTAACTTCGCCGGTCACCCTAACCTCAGATGTCGGAGCCTAAAAAATAGAGAGGAACTAAAATTAGATACCAAAGTTGGCATAAAATGTTATGCAATGTATTGTCAGAATGCTTACATCTTGCTCGAAATACACCGTTCCGCTCACAACTTCGCCAATAAGGACAGCAACTGCTCGGATAGGCATTTTGTAGTAAGAGGGCAGGCTCAGAAGTGAACTAACTCAGCGAAATGACGCTTTAAACTGATAATGAAACTCAGTGACTAGGCTCTATTGAGTGAAAAGTAGCCAAATCAAGGTCAAGGCCTTCAGTATAGCAGTTTTGCCGGTAGCCTTTTATTTTTATTTTTTAAATTTAATAGTTCTTAATTTTGTGTTCTAACTTAGATATTACTTTTTTTATTTTAAGGGGGAAAGAAGTACGAGCAATTTTGTCACAGATTTAGGGCTCATAGGTGAAACAAATAATTGAAAAATATCTCAGCTTTAAGTTCAATCGAATTATTTTATTTGATAGTTACATTAACATCTGTAAATGAAAAGATTTTGAATTAAAATGTATCACACAAGGTAACTAAAAAAAGTAGTTTGTGCAATTACAAAGTAAACGAAGCGAATTCCTCTGCTTCGTAGGTGATAAATATTTCTATTTGAATTTCCATGTAACACCGGAACATTATATTACGATTTTCTAATATATCGAAGAAACAAATAAAAATTCGTCACTTTTTCTAGCAGTAGTAGGAACTGCGTAAACTAAGAATATTAATCATCTCACACATAGGCGGATATGAATGATAATAAATGACAAAATTGGCCTTTGAAATGTAAAACACAAAAGCTAATGTCCCTGAGGATGACAATAGACCGAAAGGAAAGTTCATCTTTAAATATTTAAATTGTTGTTATTTAAATGTTACAGAATATTATGTCAAATGATAGATCCTTATATGATAAAAATTAAAGTCTGCATCTACTGCGTTCTATTATTTTTAACACTATTAATAACGAAGATTGTAACTATTATTCATTTTCATTCATGTAAACTACCCTGGCCCTTCACCACCCAAAACAAATCCTTTTAACAATTTGAAAAACGAAATCCATCTATAGAATTTATTTGATATAATTTAAAAGCAGGGGTCTGAGAAACTATCTAATTCACATTCTTCAATGTCTTCCACAAAGTGGGTTTATTTTTTTTAAATATAATGCAAACCTCAGGAAATTTCATTTTAAACCTTTGTTTATTCACGGTTTTTCTCACGCTAATAATAACGTAAATATTCATGTTTTAAACTTTGGTCTTCCTTTAAACACTATTTTTCTCAATATACCTGTACAATTTCATTACGAAATAAATTTTACGTATATATATAAGTCAA
>KZ807613.1:69055-79219 GCA_000696205.2 Oncopeltus fasciatus | reverse complement strand
TATTTATTATATATATATATACACGCATAATGCTGGATTTCCAAATGGGAAATTAGCTGAAACTGAAAACTGTGGGCTTTAGAGCATCAGCACTCTCAACTTAATATCATTTATGATACCCAGTTGGCTTAAAACATTAAATAAAATGTGTAGAATTTTTATCTGTCACGAGAAAGGATATTAATTGCTACACCCCTTTGAAATTAGCTAATTTTAATGGTTATCATTTTTGTGTCTAGTAAGAAAAAATTGGAGAAAATTATCGTCAAATCAATCTTAATGGCTGCAATCCCTCATAATTTGTGAAAATGATCTTTCAAGAAAACCCCTGAATATTGCTTAGAAGTACGAAATGCCTAAAAAGTGTCCCAATCAAACCCTATTCTTTTTCTTTTGGAAAAATGCTGCTATGGAGGGTCCGCCACCAATTTTTTTTTTTTGATTCTATAAAGACTGCTTTTCTTTTTGTTAAATTCTTTAGATAAAAGTGAACTGGCCACTTCAAATAAAGAAAATGATACTCTCTTGTTTCCAATTTTTTATTAATAACTGCAGGAATTTAGTAGAACGAGATTGAAATGATTGGCTGTGTCTTGGTAATGCTTATTGTTTTTATGAAATTTTCTGAGTTTGGTAGCCTAAAATAAATCTTAGAAGATGTCCCTCCTCCCTTTTTAAAACATATATGATTAATGTTTTTATTACTACTTTATAGATAAGTAAAATCAATTTTTAATGAAGGTCATTAATTTATTTTTTATACTTAACAAGAGGTTTAGGCTTATGCAACATTTTTATTTTCCATCATTAAATTTTTGTTCTTGAAAAATCGTTTCTTTCTCCTTCTAATATTTAATCAGAGACAAAATTTTAATGTCTTCCGATCTCTACAATTTTTTTTTATTAGACATATATTTTTTTTGTAATATTTTTCTTTAGATATAGGACAATTAAGACTTTTACTTATCGTAGCTTTAAAATCACATTCAGAATGAAACAAAATAGCCAGTTATCATCTGATCAAGATGCCATTTATTTGTAACAATTTATTTTTTGTGCTTTGGACTAGACTTGGAGATAAAATACAATGTCAAAATAAAATGGCAGTCAATAAATTGATGTCTTAGGCTTGTCATATTGGCCTATACTTGCCTTCAGTTGACTTGACCCAGGCTCATTCTGCAAGGAAATTCAGCTTCACAATAAGTAATAAATTAAGTTTCTCCAATAAAGAAACAGGACCAACTCAAGAGCACCATCCAAAATATTGTATTTATTTTATATTTTCTTATTAATTAAACTCATCTTTGATATTGCGTTAATCAGAAATAAATTTCTTTCTTCTTTAATTTATTTACAGACACCAGTCCAATTGGCTTTATATTATATTTTATCCAAGCCAATGGATTATTGGTGTGAAATAGGTTTACCCAATGTAACCTTTTCCTGAAGCAAAGATTCCTCATCCAGGATATTTTGAGTCTTCGTGGGGTGTCGTTTTGAAAGTGTGATGTTGAATAGGTATCAGGGGGTGGTGGTACCCCATAAGTTGTTCATGGAGTGTTTTTTGATATGAGTGTTAATTGTTGGAATTATGAGGTCTGTGAGTGAGTTGTGATGGCTTATGCAATGAGAGGTAAGAGCTACTAGTCTTACAGAGGTCGGACAGGAATCTTTGTATTGGGTCTATGATAGTTTATTTTCTGAGCCAAAAATCAGTTATTATAAATAACTTGTTTTTTAAATTGAAATTAAATTATTTATGGTGAAAGATAAATTTATTTTAAATGAAAGACGTTAAGTTCCACTGAAACCTTGTATGGTGCAGTATTTAAAAAAAACAAAACTTGTAAATCTAAAATTATAAATAAAAATTTGATGAAAATAATTAAAATTTTTCCATTAGCTTACTTTTACTATAATAAAAAAAAATGGCTTACACCTGCATAGGTGGATATGATTAATTGACTTGAGAATATAAAATTCTCTCTCCCCCCACCTCTCCTTAGATTGCTAAGCTTCTAGTTACTATAGGCACAATGTATTGATATAATGGTATTATAAAATATAATGAAATTAATATTATAATAATTTCACATTGATCCAAATGGGCTACTATTTAATCCCATTAGAGCAGAATGGCTTTCTTGAATTAAAATTTTTATTATTGAAGATAATAAAGACAAAAAGGAAATGAGACAGAAAACAAGTAATAAATAAAATTTAATAACTACAACAGGAAGAATGAGCAATTTAAAGACCAAAATATTTAGTTTAAATATAGGAAAACATGATTCAATCATTCAAACATATAGTTAATGAACACAACTTCTAGATGTTTAATTACTATTGTAATCAAACAATAAAAAATAATATTGAAAATAACTCATTAACATCAAATAAATGTTAGTCTTAAAGTAATTACTAAGCCTTACATAATTAAGAACAGTAGAATAATATTACTGATTCAGAGGAAAATTTTTATTCATTGCAACTTAAAACTATGGTATTAATGAAACAATTATTTCTCAAAAAGATTTCGCTTAATGAAATGCAAGTATACCATGAGAGTTGTTTAAATGATCTTCAAATTATAAATGAACAACATTCATATTAGTAACAAAAATACATTAAAAAAGCCATTGTCAAAGATTGAAATATTTTGATTAGGTAAATAAGTAATGAAAACTCAAGTATGCATTTCCTCCCCATAAGATTAGCAATGACTTCAGAGAAGAAATAATTTATAAAGTGAGCAAATAATGAATATTGTATAGAGTTACAGATTTTTATTTGTAATCAACTAAAGTTTTACATGTTGTTAGAAAGAAAAAAAAAACTCTATAACTTATAGTACATCAATAACTAAGAGTAATAATGTTGATAAATGTTTCAGAATAGAGTATAAAATAGCAATTTAAATTTTGTTAAGGGATGAAAATCCCTACATAATTACACGGGATGGAGGATATTTATTAATTACACTACTTTACACATATCACCAAGATAGCCTATTAAAATAAGATTAAAACCAAACCTCTAACATAATACATATATCTCATAACACATTCTAATGGGATAAAATTATAATATCCAATGTACTTCTATAAATAAAGACTATTCTATTTTCTTATACAAAAAATAATAACAACAATAAATAAATTGGCTGCTCAACTTTAAAACAAATTAAAAAAAAAATGATAACTAGAATTTTTAATTCTATATAATTATTCTATTTATAATGACAGTGAGGTGTAGGTAAATGAAAAAAAAAAAAAAAAAAAAAAAAAAAAAAAAAAAAAAAAAAAAAAAAAAAANCACACACACACACACACACACACACACACACACACACACACACACACACACACACACACACACACACACACACACACACACACACACACACACACACACACACACACACACACACACACACACACACACACACACACACACACACACACACACACACACACACACACACACACACACACACACACACACACACACACACACACACACACACACACACACACACACACACACACACACACACACACACACACACACACACACACACACACACACACACACACACACACACACACACACACACACACACACACACACACACACACACACACACACACACACACACACACACACACACACACACACACACACACACACACACACACACACACACACACACACACACACACACACACACACACACACACACACACACACACACACACACACACACACACACACACACACACACACACACACACACACACACACACACACACACACACACACACACACACACACACACACACACACACACACACACACACACACACACACACACACACACACACACACACACACACACACACACACACACACACACACACACACACACACACACACACACATACACACACACACACACACATATATATATATATACACAAATAACATATGTATGTATATACAAAAAAATTATTTTATTATACGGAATAAAAGTGAATTTTATTGAACATCCAAAAAAATGTATAAACTTGGAAAACTTTTACAAACGAGTGTGAATGTGCATGCAAAGCCATGGAGGCTATTTGCCCAATGTGTTATTCCATAATAACCCTATCCTATGTGCTTTATAATTCAATAAAAAAAACTAGAAACTGTGTTTTCTTTTTAATTCAAATCTTGAGCTAATTTTGGGACACCCTTTATAATAATGGCAGTAAATATTTGATTAAGTAAAATTTCCAGGCATTAGACCATCAAATTTTCTCGCTTCCAGTAATACCAACATTATTTACTCAGATTAAAGAGCGAAATAATTTATTATCAAACAATAAGCAGTGCATTTTTTTAAAAAAATGTATCCTCTTATTAGAAGAAGAAAAAAAGTTTCTCTTAAAGTACAGTTTTTTTCTTACTAAAATTTAACTTCTTATAAGAAAAAATAAAAACCAATAACTGATATTTCTTAATATAAAAAATGTAATTTAACAGTATAGCTTTTCATAAATGACAGTATATGATAATGAAATTATTAGATAATTGTTGAATCCAGAAATATTTACTTTTAAATTTAAAATAAGGTTTAAATATTATTAAAATAATTGTTGTAGTAGTTAAAATTTAGTATTTTGTCTAACACTTAGTTCAAAACAAAGTCAAATCAAAATCAAAAAGGAATGCGAATCAGGCAAACTTTGTTAATTGCTCGCCAAATTTTAAAGGAATTAACATAGGTAAAATGTTAAATTATTGTAGGACAGATAGTAATTAACAAGACAAATTTAATGATTATATCAATAAGAAAATTTTTAAAATGCCAACAAGGCATAAATAAATTTCACTAGCTTAGTCCTTTCTCAACCCTCAATTATTTCAAGTTTTATAAGGGTCTATCCATTACTAGTAAATTTAGAATTTCAATTATTAATATATAAACATTTAATGGATTAATGAATAAATCATTATAGAATTTCATCTCTTTTCAAATATCTGGCATTAGAAATGTAATTTTTTCTAAAATTTTCTGCTGATTATAGCTTTTATTCTAACTTTAAATAAGTTCCTAATATTTCATTAGCAATCAAATATAAAGGCCTTAGGCTGTAATAGTGTCAAAATAACACTAAAGCTGGAGAATCAAATCCAGAAAATTAGTCTTCAATATTCTAATTACTTACAAAACAAAAAAGTGTACTGGGGCAGTTCCTATATCCTTCAATTGAAAGATAAAATAGTTAAATGCACTATTATTATACACCAATGTATTTGTTAAGGTAATGCTTAGGTATGAGGAATACAAATAAGAAATGTACACATACGACAATCACTTAGCCACCTTAATTTCAGATATTACATAAATGTGTACAAATGACTGATAAAAATCATCTTTTGAGAGTTGAAAAACTATTAATTAAATTAATGTAAACTTATACATTAATAATGTTTGTATGAAAATTGGTTTAATAAAGAATATTGTAAATATAGCAGCATTTGTTAATGATTCCCCAGGATAGAATGAATATAAAAGTGGAAGAATAATATGCCAATGGGTATGATGTGGGATATTCTAAAATGAATAAAGAAGAAAAATAAGCACTTGATTCATTGGTGAATCCACAGCAGGAAAGAAACATACCAAATTAACACAATGAAGGCTAATCTCAGCAGCTATTAGCTTAGATTTTCACTGCTTTCTTGTGAATATGTACCATGGCACTAAATTGTACAATCCTAGTGGTCAGGGTGGGATGAATACGTTTTCACTTGGAAAAAAATATAAAAATAAATTAGGCTCTAAAACTAAATTCTAAAATTACTACACTTAATTGTTAATAACTATTCAACACATTGGCAAGAAGTATTAGCCAATTCAAAAATTGTGTAGGCTTATTAATTCAAATAAATGAATGATTTATCAACATAAATAAGTTTATAAGAATTCACTGCAGGAAAATCATTTTGCACAGTTATAACTTGCTCATACTTCCAAAGAATAACATATTAAGTACAAATCTACAATTATTTTTCTAAAATAATTTCTTTTTTTAAGTAATTCAAACTAATAAAGAATGTCAGTCTAACAAATAAAATAATATGTAGGAGCAGAATTTAAAAAGCATAGAAAGCTTTTCTCTGATCATCTTCATGTTATTACTATAGGGCCCCTACATTTTATTGTGTCACATTAAATCTTTAAGAAACTAACAGTATATAATATTTATATATTTAAGATAGTGTAATCCAAATATTCTATTAAAAAATAATACCATTCATAGTTGTGTTATATTTCAGAAACTTTACATTCATTTTTATGACTAGATAAAAATATATAAAGACACATAACACACAACTGATATTTTAACTCAAAGACAAAGCCAGAATTAAAGGACCAAAAAAATATGTCATAGATTAAAATAATAAACAAATACTTGGATAGCCGTGTCATTCTTGCAAAAGTTTCTCAACATTAACAAATGCACAAGACCCAAGCCCAGACTTAGACATAAGTTGGACAAGTTCTTTGGCATGACAAATGGCAACTTCAAGCAAAGGCCTTCGATCCATATTACTTGATTCTAATATAGCAGAATTTAACTGACCACAAACTGGCTCTCTTTGCACAGGATTTAATTGCCACCCCAATGGGCTATCCCAGGGATTTGAATAAGCCAGTAAACTGAAGGCATTCTCCATCATTTTCTTATATTCTTCAATTGAACCATTTTCTTGGTACAGTTGTTGACAGCAATTATACAATTCCTTTCCAAAATCTAAAATTTTTTCAATGGCCAATCTATTCCTACCAAACAACTTTCTGTTGCCAACCTCCTTAGCATTTTCATTCGCTGAATTTCCATTCTGAAAACCATTTGTACTACTCTCATCAATTTCACTTTCATCTTCTTCTTGTATTTTGCAGACTCCATTTAGCAATTCAGAAACATTGTGGTAAGGATTAGTAGACTGAATTACTGAGGTGTGAGCGATGTTTCTGGATAAATTTACATCACAGCCATTTATCATTTCAATGAACTGGCGGCATTTTAAAGCAAAGAGTAAGTTAGGTCTACTCTCTAAGAGTCCAGGATACAATTGCATAGTTACATTAATAGCTTCACTTATTCTACCACTCAAAACAAGTTTTAGGACCTTCTGACGACTCCTAATAGACCCAACCTCTTCATTAAATTGTAGACCAGTGCTAGCTGCAAAAGCTTCAGCAGTAGCACAGAAACCATTATGAACCAAATATGTTGATACAAATCTATGAAGCATATCTTGTGTTAGAGAAGCTTCAGGTAATAAGAAGTCATCAATAGATGATTTAGTACGAGCTCTAAGTTCCTTCATTAAATCAGCAATATCAAAGAGAAAAGGTTCTTGACCAAAATTTGCATCTACTACTTCTCCTGGTGTTTGTAATCCAACAGTTGGATACAAATCATGTGGTAAATCTGTAAAGGCAATTCCTAAATTGTGTCCATTTTTAGTATAAAAACACGTATTGTCAACAAGATTTACTCCACAGCCTATGATATCCCCAGTTGTGAACGTAGGGCCATAAGGTAATCCAGTTCCAGAAGAGCAGAATGTATGTCCATCATCTCCATGATATCCATAAGAATGTTTATCCCAACCAGGAAGTCGATTCATGTTAACACCTTGATGTGATAATCCTATGCCCATATATCCATCTCTACCTTTGCTAACAATTTTTACTTCAAAATAATATAAACCACACGCTGCTGGAATTGGATGAGTAGCTCTGACACTTGCAGCATCTTTGTGTGTCTTACCATGACCTTTATAATGAACACGTAAATTTCCATTTGATAAGCCAATGTAGCTAAACTTATCCTTAGGGCTCCATGACTTTGGAAGAGGTGTTAGTTCTTCATTTACCATAGGATATAGAGCTTTCAAACGATTTTTAAAATCATCATTAAACTCTTGAATGTTATCACCACATTCTTGAATGACAGCCATCCTTAAACATTCACTTAATTTATACTCAAAAAACAACAAAGGGCTTGGACGATCATTCAAGTATGAAGCAGTCACTAATTGAAATTTGCGCCTCAACATATATCTGACGATAGCATAGACGTTCTGAAAATAAAATATAAGGTTTATATTACCACTAATATTAGCAAATGAAATTACATTGTCATAATATTTACTTTAATAATGAAACAAAACTGTATTTATGTTTTGTTGTAATTTTTTTTATTTAAACCAAAAAATACTAGCTCATAAAAAATAAAGATGAGTAGATAATGTTTTAATTTTAAAATTTAGGAAAATATATATCAATAAACTAGCTCAGAAATTATTTTCTTGTGTGAATGAATTTAAATAATTTATTGTAAAATGGCATATATGAAGCAGTGAGGTTTTTAAGTTTTTTAGAATATATTTCCACTGGTTCATTAATTTTTTAACGTTTTTTCTTCGTTACTTCGTCAATTATTAACTAATAAGAATAAAATACTCAATTTACAGCTTCTTTTCCGGATTTGATTTTGTAAAAAAATGTTTTTTGCCAAGTTTTTTTTTCAGATATGGTAGGTTTTCAGGACTCAATGAAGAATTTTTCAAGTCTCCTTTCAATTGGCTATATTTTTAGATTCCCAGGAGGTGTCCTTACAATTACTGTGATCATTGTGAGTTGTATTGTTTTACTTTATTGGTAATTGGGCTTTACAGTTTTGACTTCCTATTCTTATTTAGGTACATTTTTTTAAATTTGATCTCTTACTATACCTCTCCTTCTCGACCAATTTCAGCCATTTTATATACACATATATAATAGGAAAAGGAGGAAGAAATAAAGTAATGAACACGCAAAAAAAAAAATATATAATGTGTAAAATTTTTCTCGCCCTTCGTCAGTGATAAGTGAAGAGACCTTTTTGTGTGTTCATTACACTCAATCTTCCTCCTGTCTTTATTTATTGTATATATTATAGACGCGAGTGTTTCATTTTCTGTGTGTGTTTCTATATATATATATATATAGTAATCAAGAACAGGTATATATATATATATTTCCTGTTAAGAAACTACTCATCGGGGTCCACAATTGTATATTTTGCATAGAAAATTGGCTTAAGGAATAAATACACACATACACACACAAACCCTACGTTAATGAGTGAAATTGGATCAATCAGAATGCCAGTTGATCTGTGACCTAAACATAAAAATGCTTATTTATCTANATATATATAAGGCCTAATTTTATACACGTCAAATAACGAAATCAAATTCGAAATTATTGAAAGATTTTGATTAAATTGAACTGGATAATTGACAGTTTTAATATTGCAAGCATGACAAAAGCTGCAGAAGTCTGTAAGATGCGTACTAAAGAAATATTGACATAGCTTAGATAAGTCTTTTTATCTGCTGAACAAAGAGATAGCAAAGCTGTTTTAAAACTTGATTGTTATGATAACTAAGTCCATTAAGATCTATTTAAAAGTTCAAGAGCGGTCCATCAGGTTAGACAAAAGGATCTTTTCGATTCCTCATTCATATGAAGGTGGTCCTCAGATGGCAGTTATGTAGGTTCCAATAAGGCCTCAGCTCTGTTTAGTAGGCTGATTGTATGTGATGTATAACCTGTAGATAGCCCCTCCCTCCATGACCCTAAGTGGTTGAAGAGGAGGCTAACACTTAAATAAAAAAACACTACGAGCAGCATTAATTTTACTCTGCGGCTAAGGATTTTCACATTGGAAGCCCTCGTACGACCTGCGAAGAAGCCTTTTCAACCAGCGGATTCAAATCTGTCATGGTGTCTTGCATCATCAGCTAAGTTTAGAAAGCGGTGAACTATCTTTGTCTACAATTTTAACTCATGTAAATTCATTTCAATGGCTGAATGGATATTCTATTGTAATCCTCTCCGTTAATCATGACCTGTTTTGGGCTGATTAGTTTATGAAAAGGGTTTGCACCTCTGCATTCCACTAAATGCAAAGAAGAAATAGCTACCTAACCTAGAAAGATTAAGGTCTAACTTCTTTAGAGAATATGAATTTTTAATGATCGATACATAATCAAACAATGTATACAAACACGAAAGTAGAACATACTTGATGATGTTTATATATATATATA
>KZ807613.1:22544-33360 GCA_000696205.2 Oncopeltus fasciatus | reverse complement strand
AGCAACTACTATCGACGAACCATCAGAGAAGCCATCGAAATAACCAAGAATCCGAAAAATATCAACAGAGAAGACGGATACAGATTGAGCAAAAACTGGAAACCAGCGCTAATTGACAAGAGGATCCAACCAATCAGTGACCAGCTACCTGACTACTCCAGAGACCAGCCACCAGAACACAGTATCAACCAATGGGAAGGCAGACTTCGCCCAAGGACAAGACCGCGCCGGGATTATACACCACCTGGTGTATAAAACATGGTAAATATACACCATCTGGATTTTTAAAAACTCTCTTTTACAACTCTCATTCTCTTTTCAGCCCTGAAGAAGCCATCACATGATGTGCGAAAGCTCGGCAAATAACACCAATTTGACACGGCCCAACCTGGAAGAAGAAACGTTAAATAAGCAAATAAAAACAAACAGTTAAATTTTTGACCCTGTGTTTCATCAGTATTTTATGGTAAAATAAAAAGCAAAAGTTATAACTTTCTAAATACTTAGTTTTTAACAATTGTCTCTTATGACATGAAAATACAATACTGTTGAAAAAACAGTACTATACTATGGAATTAAAAAATATTTTTTATATTATTAAAAAATTAATGCTTTAATACTGTCTTGGAATTTTCCAACATAGTAGAAAAAGTCAATTTAGAATATTGTAAAGCTAAACAATCATTAAAAGTTATATTTCCTGCAGGAAGTTTGTAAACTAAATTGTTGTTATACAACTGTTATTACATATCAATTTTAATATTTAACTTCCAATAATTTATTGAAAACGAAATATTTAAATTTAAATGAAAGTCTAGCTTCACATAAATATTTTTATTATTTGAGGCCTTTCAAAGTACAAATATCATCTTCAAAGCCAGTTTGTCTCAGCTTGGGCTTTTAACAGTTGATGAGATTTTGTACATCGAAAGGCCTGGAATAATAAAAATATTTATGTGGATTTAACTTCATTTAAATTTAAATATTGCAGAGAAAATCACCTCCAACCTAGCATAAAAATGAATGAATTTTTTGATTTTTCCAAATAAAGCTTTCATTCTAATCAAGCCATTTAGAAGTACTTGCAATTAATCAAGTATATGTTATGTATACACAAAACCTAATATGCGCTTGAAAATGTATTCTATATTCATGAGCATGTTGTTTTCTCACAAGATTAAGTAAAAGTGATTGCTGCTGTAGTTAAAAAGAATTTTGTTTGGTGCGTTAAGTAAAAATTATTACAGGTGAAGCTCAGGAAAATTCTGTAATGAAGAGTTAGGTTTCAGGATAAGTCATGCAATTTTATTGATTAATGGAATATATATTTCTGAGCAAGGTTATATANGTTATGAGCACAGGAGTTTAATAATTTTTGATAACAAGTGTTGAGTTAATCTCTAGCTCTAAAATTTTTCATCTATGAAACATAAAAAACAATTTATTGATTTTCCTTATCAAATCAGATTGAAAAATAAATCCCATAAAATTGAATATTTTTAATTACATACATTATTTAATATTTTTTTACCTTTAAAGTTAAAACAAAATAATTAATCCAAAACTAACAATAAAACAAAACCAAATTCATAAAAGACAAATTGTCTACTATATATAAATGGTTTCCTAAGTAATAATAAAGATTTTCTTTTTTTCAGAAGTCACTTATAACATAGCACACTTCCAATTTTTCAGACCACCAATACCTGAAGCTTTGAAAAGAAGTAATTTTTTTTTTTCAATAGCCTAAGATTTAGTGGATAAAATTTTATTTATTCAAAACCAATTAATTATAAACTTTTCAAATTATCTCATAAAAGCTAGAAATTTTAATTAATAGCTTCAATAGCCCAATAAGAAGTAAAAATGTCCTACTTCGTTTACTAAATAAATTCCAAGATATANNAGAGGTTGTTTATAATACTGGAAAAATTTCTTAGAACTATATATATGTATATATATATATATATATAGACACACACACACAGATATGAATTAAACTGTTAATTCTAGTCGTAAAAACATTTCCTTAGTTCAGGATCCATCCAATAATTTTCTCTAAATCAAGGGATTACCTTGCTACACAATGTCCTGCAGTGACTACATGGTATCTGTTTACCAGTGAACCTCCACATCTACTTGAGCCAATTCTTATATATGCCTGAAAAAACAAAAGAAAATATCTTTAAAAAAAAAAAAAAAATAGAAAGAAAAATGTCTATTATATTGGAAACGGCTCCAGGGAGATTATTTAATAGGGAAGAGCAACTGCCAGAGGCCTTGAGTATATCACTCACTTCTGCATCAGCAACTGCTAATATTTTAAAGCTTTATGAAGTACTGATATGAATTAAATTTTGTTTTGGGAAATATATCCCCCAAACCAATAAACATTTATCCATGTTCATATAAAAGAAATTTATATCAGTGCCTCAACTCGACTTTAATATTAGCTTTTTTCTATAAATGTTATAGAATATTTATCTTACTAAATTACATTTTACACCTATTAAATTGTATCCTTAATTTTTAATGCTATTAAATTTTTAATTTTTAATGAATTATAAAGTTATATTCCCCCATAAATAGCACATTCTATTTTAATGTTATTTCTTAGTGATTTCAATTTATTGTTATTCAACTTCAATTTTTACAATTTTCAAGAGATGAACCATAGTAGGAGACTGGCATTATATGGGTTCTGGATCAGATAAGGATTCATGTACCAATCAGTGTAAAAAATCAATTTGTTGGAAATTATATATGTTGCAATTACTTTATTATTATTATTTAAAATTTTCAGTTGAAAAAATGTTTGTTATTTTATTACTAAACTATTTTACCATGTGAATTTCAGATAGCAACAAGAAGATTCATCAAGGGATAAAGAGGCCAAATATTAGTGTCATTGTTTTAAAACTTCTAATTAACCCATTTTTGTTGTTCACTGACTTAGTGAATGTATTTTAAGTTTATATATAATATACAAAGACACACTCATTAATGTATCATGGGCTGAACCAATTAAGCTATTTCTTTACCTGTTAAATTGATAAAGTCTATATTAGCAAATCAATAGATGTGTTCATTAATGAAATCAGTCTAAGAAGAAAGGAGATATAAAAATAGACCAAATTAAAAAAAAAATTATTAATTCATTTTTATGAGTGTGTGTTGCTATTTAATATTAAGGTAAACAAAAATATTTAAAACTTTTAAGTTTTAAGTGTGATTCATTAACATTATTAGAAAGAATATGTGTTTAAAATTTATAAGAAAATACTCAGGGAAGGATAGAATATGAAATGTTAAATAAGGGATTTAAAAATTCTTTAAATAGCCCCTCCCTCCTCCCTATTTCCCTTTCTGGCTTGCAAGATTAATTTAACCATTTATTTATATATATTTAATAGTAATTAGGAATTCTGCTTAGTTTAATGAGTAGTGTATGAGTAGTCTTAAAGTTTTTTATTCATTAATATATCTCACAGATTTATGGGCACAACAGAAGTAAAACTGATTGAATTGTTCTCAGGGGATGATCATTTTTCAGATGATTTTTCAAACACAAATAATTATATAAGTTAAAATGAACAATATTATAAACTTCATTTAGGCTCTTTTGAACAAAATGTAGCATACATTTTATTTAAAATTTTTAGATATATCTATTCATACCTGCCAGGGGAAACTTCCAAAACCTGCTTCATCACCCCCAACTATTCGCCTCTGAGCTCCTTGCTTGACTGACACTCCACATCCTGAAACAGCACAATGGCCAAAATAATAAACATAAATTTGAAACAAATAGTGACATGCCTTTATTCCTCCTTGCAAATGATCATATTCATGCAATTATTCATGCTATAGAATGCAAATTAGCTGCTAATAAATTAATAAAAAACTTCAGGTTTTATGTACAGCATTTTATGAATATTGTGGAGTCATTCATAATTTCCAAATTCAATTATTATGAAGCAGTTTTAGGAGTAATGTGAATGTTAGACATATTTGTTTAAAAGTTTTTTCTTTTTAAAATATATTCTTTTATTTCAGATTTAAATGTGCATAAATTTCAAATATATGCACATAAATTGCCTGAGCTACTTGTACATTGTTATTATATTCACAATATATTCAAAATGATTACATTCAATATCATTTCTATTAAATTAGAAATAAAATTAGAATTAAAATATAATAGTAGCATTTACAGTGTAATTTTTACAAGTGCAATGGAGGACTAACTATAAAAGATGAGATCAGGGGAACTAATTATAATAATTGAGAAGGGTGGGATTTACTAACCATAGCTTTTACTACTAAATAATCAGATGAGTACTTGTATTTATAACTATAATAATAATAAGATACTATAACACAGCACTGGAGCTGATTCTTAGGGATGCACCATTTAACAATGCACTAATGAAACAATAATACATTAAACATCTTTATGACCACAATTAAAAAAAAAACAATACAAATCTACAATAAATTTATTTTTTAGCAAACAGCAACATCTTAAAATGGCATTTGTTAGTAATAAGCATGCCTCCTAATTTGTTAGTATATTAATTGTACTAAAAAATCAGTCATTCTAGTATTACATTCTTAGTATCTGGTCACTATGAATTTCAGAACTGAAGTTTTTTTTTTTCCTATTACCTAATAACTAACTGCAAATGAGGGGAAATATAAAATAGTTTATAAAAGGAAGTATACAAAAAATTTGACCTTTGTTAGGGTAAATTTAGAAGAGCAACATATACTAATAAAAACACTAATATTTTTCTTAAGTGTAGAATATTAATTAAACTTCTTTTTAGAAATTGAAAAATATTACTTAATTAAATGAAATTATTATTATTTTAATGAACAAATATTGAATTCAGATTAGTTGATTCAAGAATAATATTTCATTGTTTTACATGGAAAATTTAAATATTTTTATTTTATTTTATCTTATTTTAAAANTTTGCCCAGATAGCAGGTGATCTAGGTTCGAGCCCAGTTAGATTTTTTATTCTATTCCCTAGAATTTAATCGTTTAAATATTTTTATTTTTAATATTTCTAATTTTTCATTATCATCATGAATTATAATAAAAAGTTGAAGAAGCCAGTTTGTGCCATACAACCATTAAAATATACTTGCATATATTATTATGAATTATATTTTTGTAAAAGTTGTGTGACTGAACAAACTAAAGCAAGAATTTTTGTCCTTTTTGGGCTATAAAGTCTTGACTTTGATTAATGAAAATATTATTTTATATTTAATCTTCTCATTTATGCCTCTGCTTCTTTGATTTCCAAAAATTTTACTTCTAATCTACTCAATTTACATTTATTATTGATATTTTATCACAATTTATTAAATGCTATGACCTGAAAAGCAGTCATAAAATACTTAAGAGCACGAATACAAATTCATGATAAATAGATCATTATAATTCTATTTTTCCTCCCACAATCATGTTTATTTTGTGGTTAATTGGGAAAAAGGAGAAAAAAATTCTGAAGTGGCTGGAGTATACCGGTCTCAGTTAGGAGCCACTTTGGAGGTATAAGACAGTTATTTGCCTAGAATGAAAGAGAGACTGGTAGTTTATTAAGATTCTTGAACTATTGGGAAAAGAATATTCTTCATAAGGCTATGCACATAATGTATATGCCATGAAAGAAAGTGGAAAATAAGGAATCATAAGAAATGCTGAACTCTGGATACATGTGCACTGGTTTCAGCATCTTACAAAGGCTTAGGTGAGGGAGGCCTAGATGGTTGCACTATATTGAAGGGATTTATAATAGATTCTCTCATGATGAAAATTTTTAGGATTCCCCTTTCAAGTTTAGTAAAGTTAACTTTACTAAACTTGAAACTCATCAGTGAAGATGAAAATCTTCAATGGTCAATGGTTCTCAAAGAACCATAGGACATATAATAATAATGCAAATGATATATCAAGCATATTCATTGGTAACTAGTGAATCTTGGTAGTCGAGAAATATGCTAATTAAGAAGTGAAAAATAGGTGATTAAATTTAATTAAATTTTAAATGATTAAAAAGTGAAAATACATGGAAACATTATTAATTAATCATTATTCAATTAAAACATTAAAAATCACTCTTATTCTTGAGTGTTATTGAATGTTCTTTGATGGGTCTTTTAAAATTTCATTATTGAATACCTATTTTTAATAGAATAGTCTCAAGCTCAAGAAGAAAAAAAAAATACTGAAATATTTTTGAATATATCAAAAATTCTAACATCAAAAAGTATTAGTAATTTTTCAAAAATCACTTAAAATTTACACAAATTTATTTGTATTTGAATGGATATCAGGGAAGATGAAAAAAAGATTTTGATATCGTTGTCTGATAATTGATCTTATATGTTTCTTCAGTGTGAAGAATGAAAATGAAAAATATAGATATATCCCCAATACTAGTGTGATTAAATAAGTGACTAAGAAAACATCTTCAAGCTAAACCTAAAAATGAAATATTTTATGAGTTTAACTTCCGACAGATTTGCAGTCTTAGCTCATTTTAATTTTAATTACAATTTTAAATTGCAGTTGTCACTTCCGAAAATGGGGTAGCTTTCATGGTAAATAACCTGAAATGTGAAAAATGTATAGAGGTCAGTTCCATAAAAATTGGCCAAGAAAAAATATGTATAACATAATAACTTTTACACCTACTGGAAATATAAAGATATAAGTTTGTCATACATATATATATATANCACTATATATATGCGAACCATATATATATATACTTATATAGTGCATTATGACCAGATACTAAGAAAACATTTTTTCTTTATTTTATTCTTTTTTTTGAAGACAGATCAGTCAATGTGAGTTAGTGTAATATTAGTATATATAAATCTCAGTTTTTTGGGCTTCAGTGAATAAAACACAAAGGTGATGACAACCAAAATATAATAAGATTTTTCTTTTAAAAAATAAATTTAAAATAGCTATATAAATTTAATATTTTCTATTTTTAATCAGTATTTAGAATAATAATAATTAGACGAAGGTTTTTTTGGGGGGTTTTGGTCAAGGTAGAACCAAAAAATTACAATTTAAAAAAAATGTGTATTTTTTAATTGTATTTTTTGGATCTACTTTGACTGAACCCCTACAAAAAACATCTACTAATAATCTCTACGGTCAAAAACTCTCCCTTTGAAATAATGATTAGGAATTGGAATAAATATTTTGAATTATCAAAGTTATACAAAACTCTTAAAATGCTGCAGAAGGTTATGTAGGATAACATGTGTCATGCAGAAGTGAACCTCTAAATAAATTCAGAAAAAAAATTTATATTAAGATTTTATGATTTCTGTAGCCTAAACATTAGGAAATTTCATGATAGATGTCATTGTATAGTAGGAATACAAAATTACTTTTCTGAATATATAAGAGATAAGGTAAATATTAACTATCGAACTCAATGACACTATATAATAATCAGTTAAAAATAAATTGTATTAGCATTATTTTAATAAGATTATGATATTTTGTAGCTTAACAAACAAACCTAATTTATAATTTACTATCGTTATAATTAATTGTAATTTGATATTCTAGGTTGAAAATGAATTTATTCAACTTTCAAAACTGATATTATAATACATACATATTGGATTTTTGTAAAAAAATTATATTGTTCAGAGAATAGCTATTATTACTATATAATACCTAGCAAAACAAAATAAAATAACATCATGATCCAATTTATTCATAAGTTAATATCTGAGAATTCTCTGTCAAGAATATTAAGTCCTATTGAGCTTCTAATTATCATCTACATGACAAACAACAAATAGGAATAATTTAAACTAATGATAGTAAGTTACTATTATAAAATAAATAACAAGTACATTTATATCTTAATAAGCATTTTTTAATGGTATGATCTTTGGTAAGCTTTATTACGTTTAAATGACTAAGTAAATATGTTTATTTGTATTTATTTAAATATCTCATAATAAATCAGGGAACTCAATTCGGATAGTGTTGTAGGGTAAAATTGGACTAAAGCTGTAACAGAAATAGCTTGGATTCTAATCTCAATAAAAAAAAAAAATACCTTATTCTTAAAACCTTGTGGGTTATATAAACTTAATGCAAAGAAGAAGAAAATAATAGAAAAGTTAGAATAGGTGGTTATGAAATGTTCAGCAATTGGTTTTTGTATTATTATCTAACATTTATGCCTTAATACATACTGTAGGTAGGATATATGGAAATTGTGAGTGATATTGCTCAATACAATATTTTGGGGTCCTAAAGAAGATGGTGTATATTTTTAGACACCTATATAAATATAAGGCTAAAATTACCAGATTCCATATTAATACATATGAAATTCTATGTTATAATAATCTTTAGTAAACCATAATTATGATGATAAAGCAACTTTAATGGATTTAACTTAGTTACTATTCAAATATTATGAATGTGTCAATGCATAACTTCAAAATAAAAACAATAATATTTAATGAAATGCAATTGTGGACAATACTTCATCTCGACGACTTTCAATCCAAAACAATGGAGACCTGTCAAAAGCTTTCCCTTCCATAGGGGTCGACATTAGCGCGGGTGGCAGCGTTAAAGAGGAACAGAAGGGTGAGATATAGTTCGCCCGCGAGGGGAATCCCATTGCTGAAACTCCAGGATCCTGGAAGTATACCGCCTGGATTCATTTCTCGCTCCCTTGGCTATGGATGGAGGCGAGGGTGGGCCGACCACTTTTCTTGAGGTGGGCCAAAGCCCAGAGAAATTTCTATATGAAAGTGAAGGTCTTGGTCACTTTCACTGCTTGCCATCGACTAGGGATTCGTTCTGTAACAGCCCAAGTCTAAAGGTCCTTATGCAATGTTCCAAAATGAATACATAATGATGGTCTTCAATGGATAAAATAAATGCATAAAAATTCATTTTTTAAATACATTTATTTACAAATATTGTATCTTCTATTATTACGTCTCTGATATAATGAAATTCTTAGTTTTTGAGAGAAAGAAAACAAAAGAACAGTGGTTTATATGACTTTATATTGAAACATGCACTTGTAAAAATAATTCTTTGCATTAAACAATTTAATTCTAAAATTGTAGAAAACTATTTTCTACTATTTTATTCTTCATATTTCTCCTTATAACGGCGGAGGAAGTTGCAAATTTTATGTATTTATACTCACTCCCACTACTCTTAGGCCAATTAATAAAAGAAATATTATTTTCATGATAATAGGTGTTTTCCTAAAAGATACATGGTAGATAACTACTAGATCTATGTGATTATGTTTTTGGAGACAAGGAGAAAAGAGGTGAATTCACATTTGTAATGGG
Organism: Oncopeltus fasciatus; assembly: GCA_000696205.2. Classification (NCBI taxonomy): domain Eukaryota; kingdom Metazoa; phylum Arthropoda; class Insecta; order Hemiptera; family Lygaeidae; genus Oncopeltus; species Oncopeltus fasciatus. The sequence continues at coordinate 23,979 of KZ807613.1, read as the reverse complement.
CGGAATAAGGAAAAAAAATAGATAAAGCCGGAATCTCAATAATGTTAAGAAATCAAGAAAAAAAAAATTAAAAAATTAAAAATAAGATTACAGATTGAGAATGTGAGAAGGATGAACATGACCATGCTGGCAAGAGAGCTTGTCGATTGCATCTTAGTCGGCGCTCGGAGCCGTGAGAAAAAGAAGCAAACCCAAACGCAATGCTAGCCTAAATATGTACGAATGGGCAGTCTATTATTAGAGGATAGAGGTTAATTCAAGGAAAAGGAGCTCATTGCGAACGAAGGAATGCAGTTGAAGATAAGGAAGAAGTCGTTAAGGAAGTAAGGAAGCTATAGAATGGAAAGGCACCAAGAGCTGGAGAAATGTATTTCTTTTAAAGTTAAATAAATTGACAGCTTACCGTGTCATCAAGCAATGACTCTATTTTTTAGGAAATGACACTCGGCCATATGACATCTATTTTCAAAGAAGGCGAAAAGAAAAATGCTTAACTTTATGTAATGATTGATGGATTGAAAGACATGGGAAGATTGATTAGAAATAAGCTAGAAGTGACAGATAAACCCGGAAATCATGAACAGATCAAATATTTAATGTCCGATAACTTTCGGGAAGTTATGATATGACTGATATTTGTAGATCTAGAAGAACCATAAGCCACTGCATAACTCCGGAAATTATAATAGGAGGCTTTGAAAATTATAAGCCATTAATTGACCTAATTAGAAAATATGTAGAAGCGTCAGGTGTAAAATACAAATTGCATGTCTTCTACTATAAAACTTGGGTAGGCATCTAAAGGAATGGTACAGAAAGTGTAAGAATAGTTAACAGCTATATACAGAACCTCCTGTTTGCTGATGAAGAGATGATTATTATATTTAATAATCTCTTCTTCTATATATATTATTAATTTNGAAATGATCTATTTCTTTTTTATATAATGTTAATATATAAAGAAGAAACTTTTGGAAACCTATTATAGCTGGGGCCTCAAAATAAACTTTAGCAATACATTATTTATGACAATCTATAGTACCAAGAAGGAACCTGGCAGTAGAAGAAAATTTGATAAAATTAGTGGATAAATTCCAATATTTGGATTCCTCAATGGAGAAAAACTGAACGTCCGAAAAAAATAGTTTTGACATGCTGAACTTGGTCTTTGGAGGAAGTAACGGGATGAAAAACATCAAGAAGTTTATCTGTAAAGTAAACATCAAAAGTATTATTTTGTATGGAGCAGAGAGGTGGATGATTAGTAAAGCTTTAGAAAAGAAGTAACCACGGAGATGGACTATTGAAAAAAAAAGAAAAAAAAGCCAGTGTATCCAGAATAGAAAGGAAGACAAGTATTGAAATTAGAGAGAGAGAGAGAGTGAGAGAGAGAGAGAGAGAGAGAGAGAGAGAGAGAGATTGAGAGAGAGAGAGA
>KZ807612.1:415319-434258 GCA_000696205.2 Oncopeltus fasciatus | reverse complement strand
CATAAAAATGACATAAGGCCCTAAGCAAACATTAGTGTTGTATTATCACACGATTTAAATAGAGCTTTTAACGAAATTTACGGCCTTCAAATAAACATTCATGGAATACCTATCATAAAGTTTTTTTACGGAGTAATTTACATATGGTGTAGATATGGGCTCAATCAAAAAAGAAACACATGTATTTAAGACAAATTGGAAATGAAAATTTGATTTTGCCAAGCCCCTCCGCCCCCAGACCGAAAATCAAAAATCAGACTTCACAGTGTCACCCGCCTGAATATTCTGAGGATTCACTGAAAATTTAATCAAAATCGGCCCAGTCGTTTTAAATTCCATACGTAACATACATACACACATCCTATTATATGTGTATATATATATATCTATAGGAGATTACAAACAATGTGAAGTTTTAAGTTTTACTAGTATCTTTTTTTTTTTTTTTCAATAATAATATTAATGAAGATTAGCTTATACAAAAATATTCATTAAAAAAAAAAAAAGTTGAGCGAGTCAGAAAATTTTTAATTTTAACTTCAAATATAACCTTCCCCGCAGTAAAAACAAAAACTATGTTTTCTCTCCTTCCGAAAACATTGTATACCTAAAATATATTTAAAAAAAATGATTTCATAATAATTTCATATAATTCCAAGAGTTGTTTCAGCGGCTGTAAAAAATTTTTCCAGTTACGCTTTAGAAATTTAATAATTTCGTAGGACACTGTCATGTTTCTGATCAACCGAAAATAAGTTATTCTAAGATGATTTTAGTTGGGGTTCGGTCAAGGTAGATCCAAAAAAACACAAATAAAAAAATGTATTTTTTTATTTGTGTTTTTTTGGATCTACCTTGACCGAACCCCAACTAAAATCATCTTAGAATAATATCTACGGTCAACAAACTCTCTTTTTGAAAATAAGTTATATTCCAACAGGATAATGCACGTCTTCAGGCAGCCAAAGAAAAGTTGAGGTTGGAATTCGAACTCATGAAGTTCTTACTCACACCATCGGATCCATGACTAATTTTCTTCAAGAAGAAAAAATTTGACTATTTTGCAAAAGTTGAATTTGTGGTCCATGAGTTCTTTGACAGCCACCCCAAGGAATGATTTCGGCGTGGGATCGATCAATTGGCAAATGGTAGTATATAACAATGAACTATATATATTCTGAACATTTTTTGCATTATACTAATACTAAAAAATACAAATATATTTTTTTCCTTTCCTCTAAGCCCCTTTAATTAGTAAAGTAGTTTTTGGGGTATTATTTTTGCAAATTTGATGTTTAAAAATAACAATCTTCAGCTATCATGACCTACAATTTTGTTCCTGCTTTTCAATGTGTATTAGATAAGCTGCTATTTGCTGCCTCTCGCTTGGAGTATTAAAAAAGAAAAAAAAACCTCGTGACACAGATCAGCAAATAACATCGATAAGATACTCCGGCGTTAAGTTGTTACACCAAATCGTGCAATAACTGTATTTAAAAATGCCAAAATTAAAATATATATTGTATTTTTAAATTCAAAACTTTAATATCTCCCTTATCATAAGTGTTAGGAAACTATTTATAGATCGTATTGTACTAGAGAGATGAGTTCTCCGCTCAGCTGTCTAGTCTTATATATTATCAAATTTTATGTTTTATTACATCTTCGCAAAAAACGCTTATTAAGGAAGATATTTCTTAAGGGGTTTAATCCACCCCACTCTTCCTTTCGAGTCAGTCTAGAGCCAGGTTTAATGGACTTCCGTTTTACTCCGACTTAAGATATAATATATATAATTTACTCTTTTTATTAAGATTTTTAAATAATTTATGAAGTAGAATATAAATGAGAGTCAGTGACAATTTAGTTAACTGCTAAAAATAACTTTTTAAATTAATTGACAAGAAAAAAAATTTAAAAATTAAATAGAGAACTTTTTTGACCGAAGATATTATTATTAGATGATTTTATTGGGGTTCGGTTAAGTGTTTGTCCCTTCTCACCTTCATGATAAGAGGTGTGGTGAATTATATTTTTTTGTAGTTTGTTTTTTGTAATTTGATTGTTTTCTAAATGTTTTACTACATTCATACTTTTGATATCACATTACATTTAGTTATGACAATTTTATGTAATAGTAATAATGTAAATCCTTTAATTTTTCTGGTTTTTATTTTTATTTTTATGGCTATGTATTTCAACAGCCCTGAAGATAGCATGCTTACAATTTAAGCCGAAACGGCAGATAATTTTTAAAATACACATTTTTTTTTCTTTTGTATTTCTTGGATCTACCTGAACCGAACCCCAACAAAAACCATCTATTTATAAAAAATAAAATTTTGTTGAATATTTCACATATAATAAATCTGATTAAATTAAAAAAAAAAAAAAAAAAAAGAAAAAAAAAGGAAATCATAATTTTTTTTTGCAAGCCAATATGCTGTACAGGATAACTTTTTCCTCATTTCCTCATAAATAAAATTTTCATAAACCAAGCAAGTCTTCTTTTTATATTATTTTACAGATTATTTACTTAAGTAAAAGCTACAAAAACGTTAAATCAATTTATCCATTTCAAAATTAACATGGACAAATGAGGGCTTGATCGTCGTCTAGGTTGTGATCTACTGAAATGTGTGTGTCCGACTCGATTCAGGAACTTGCCTGGGGTTGTTTGAATGAATTATTTAAACCGGGGATCACATTCACAGCTTCTACTGCATCTAGATGTTTGTCATATTACAAGGCCCTCTCGAACATCCAAGTTGCAATCTGAAATATTTTCATTAATTTGCGTTTTTTTTTATTTATTAATTTTTTAGAACTTTTTTTTAATGTTATAGAAGACAATATATGTGGGTATCTATGTGATTGTTGATTTACATTTGTATAAGGGTATGTATTTTTAAATATAAGATTAGTTTATTATGCAATCCTGGGGATTTTCTGTTTTATGTTATGGCAAGGGATGTCGCCTAGGGACTATCTGTAGTGGAGTTGGCCTGAAGATGGGGTGGGGTGAGTGGGAATTCCCTTGACGAAGGGCGGTTGTCAGATAGTGGGCGGTCGGCAGCTCTGATGTTAGCTAGGGGTAGTTCTGAGCCGTTAGCCGGCGCTGTCTGCTCCGGACAGCCCCTAACCTGTGTACAAAGGGCGGAAATGACATGCCGACTTATGATGAGGATTGCTTACAAGGGGGTTGGCCGCCCCCTCACCTCTCATCTTCAATTCTGTCCCTCCCCCCACCACGGCCATTCTTTCCTCCTGATGGTAGCACCTGTTACTTTTGGGTACTTGTGAAAAATGTTACTGTGATTTATTAGGCCATGTAAATAATCTAAAAGGTTATTTCTACTACCAATGAATATAGAACTATCATACCTTCTATTATCCGTCTTCATTGGTTTCTGCAAACCATCGTCTGTTGGCGAGCGCTTTCGGAATTGTCCATCTTCGTGGCCGAATACATGTGTTCACTGTCAGAGGCAGTTGAATACAGACAGTGACAGTGAACGCATGTATTCGGCCAGAAGATGGACAATGTCCGAAAGCGCTCGCCAACAGACGATGGTTTGCAGAAACCAATGAAGACGGATAATAGAAGGTATGATAGTTCTATATGAAGGAATGACAAGTAATTTATAATTACAAATAGTATTTTCGGTGATAACTGTGAATTGGATATTTGTTACTAAAATAATTATCTACTTTCTGATACTTAACGTTACTGCGGGATTTATAGCTCTTACGGTCATTTAATCTTGATTATTTATGTTATATTGAAAAAATTGTGATTGAAATGTCTCAAGAATTATTTAGACTAGATTTAATAAAAGCTTACTAATCCATATTTTATTTAATTACATTTTGATATATAAAACATATTAAGGCCCTATTATTTTACATATATTGAATTTTAAAAAGTTATTTTGTATTATTAGCTCATGTTAATTCAAGATTTTGCATTAGGCTATCTAAATACCGATTTTGATTGCTGTATTTATCAAATAAATCCCTACCCTCAAAATTATGTTGTTTAATATTTTCCATAATATGGTTTTTTTTTTTAAATGTTATAAAGTTACATTTTTACATGTTATGTTCTTTGAAATAGATTATAGATAAGTTGTTTATTAAAAATCAGTTAGGTAGGAAAGTAATCACTGATTTTTTAAATTCCAAAATATGTGATATAAAAATATAAATATATATCATTGTGCTATGGCTGGAAGTTTCATACTTAACTTCTCTTGAGTTATCATACCTTCTATTATCCGTCTTCATTTTTCTGCAAACCATCCTCCGTTGGCGAGCGCTTTCGGGCATTGTCCATCTTCTTGGCCGAATACATGTGTTCACCGTCACTGTCTGTTTTCAACTGAGTTCCTGATATATATATANACAATAAAGATCACGAAATACAAAATAATAACCGTTTTATCAATAATTTTTCGAAAAGCAATACAAGATAAAGGATAAACAAAATAATAATTTTCCTTTTAGGTAAAAATCCTTTCTCTAATCTTTAAAGACACATTTTTTTATTCTTTATTATTGGCACTTATTAAAAATTTATACAAGTATCTTTTAGGAGATTTCTCTCGAGAAAAACCAATTAAAATACCTCATTTGAAAATTTTCTTCGATTCCAAAAAGAAAAATTTAAAATTATACTCTGTTCAAAAGCGTATACTTATGGACTGTCTGTGATTTAACGATCGACATTTTTTCTAACGGTTAAAGTTTTATCTATTTTTAAAAATTTTATTTAGCTTTTGCTGGTTTTCCATTTACTTAGGCCTGTTATTCTGTGATTCATTGCATCTGTGTATGGCAGTGTTTTTCTTTGGAATGTTCAATTGGGCTGTGGAGTACGCTCAATTTGTGTCTGGAAGTCATCAGTCTACTGATGACACCTAATTCAAGGAAGTAAACGTATTCTAGGAATATTTGGCATATGTTTCATATGTTTATATTAAAGCAGACTTATTAAGTTGCGCAGGATCAATTTAACAGGGATTTAAACACATTTTGTACAGAACAAAATAACAGACTTTATTGGGACACACTACATGGTTTAGACATGGCGGGACTCACAAGACTGACTCACTTACAACAAAGGAAGGGGAGGTAACATAAAACAGCAACAAGGTAGCGCTGCTGTCACAAACAAAGATAACATACATCTTATATAGAAATGTGACGTTACAGAATTCACAACATATATGAATGGTTTGTGATCGTTTTTCACTTCCGAGTGAATGAACTCATTCGAACACCTGAAATAAGGGATTCCGATTTATTCTAAACAATTAGTTCGAATGTTCACTTCCAGGTTGCTCTGTAGTCGTGACATCAGCACCAAAAGTTTGGTGCTTCTCCTTCAGATTGATGAAATCCGTCAATCTACAGGTGGCAACCCGTTTAAGGGAGTAACTCATATGGAAATCACAGACCCATATAAATTATGGTGGAGGACTGATCAGCCGTATGTGAATTTGTGTATCAATAAGGCAGTTGTAGTGGGACAGTAGTATCACATGAGGCGACCAGAGATCTCTCTGGCCAACCGAAATGATATATATTTATCTATCTGTGTGTAATAAGATTTCTTGGAGACCTCCTGATAAATGTATTTCCAATGGTGGGTAACGAGTGTCCCGAGTCCCTTTACTTTTGGATGTGCTCCTCGCTTGGTGTCCCAGCTGTCTGCTGGAGTCGTCTCTCACTGGAGCATCGCCAAGTCGCCTATTGTAGAACCCCATCTCCCGCAGGACCCTAAACTTTCTCTGCGTTCCCTTCGTGATTTACACCCAGGACAAGAGGATCTGTTTTTCTCCTTAGGACGGACGATCGGAGGATTCACGGGGTCAAAGGAACATGGAAGATGACAGATACTCCTTGGAAGATATTGTATGTAGTAAATGATGATAGCAAAAATTATGATTTATGTTAAACATGTGTAATTATCAGCTAACACTATCTCCTGAGCCACTCTGTTTGTAAACAATAATATAGATTTGAGAGAATTTGAGAGGTTTTTGGATTTTAAGTCCTCACAAGAATTTGAAGGATATCTATTTGCTCTAATATTAGCAAATTGATAACTATTTTAGATGATTATGTATTTTTTTCCGTTGTTAGTGAATTAAGAGGGATTGTTAGAGTAAAATGTGATATAATCTGTAATAATTAAAGCCATTTGTATTCCATGAAGTTTTCAAGGAAAATAAATAATGAGGAAAATATCTAAGAATGGATTAAAATCCTTGGAGGGATTTAAATTCAATGATCAAATTGGTACTTAGTTTTTCTATTATATATTGTTGTATAAATTAATTTTGGTTTGATCCACACGATTAGGGGGATGGGAGTTTTAGAGGAAGACTGAAATTTGTAAATGTTATACCTTCGTTGCTATAATATTGTGGAAAAGTTTGTCTAAATAAAAATTTTATATTCAGATATTTTTCTTTACCCCCTCCCCCCACATCCTGGCCGATTACAGCAATTAACAAACTCGTCTGACTTTGCAAACATAAACACAAATGCCTAATAATATATAAACACACTCTATTGTCTGAAATCTTTAAAAAAACAAAAACAGAATTAGGCATTTGGGTTTATTTTTGCAAATACACACACACACACACACACACACACACACAGTTATATTTATTTGAAACGGCAATTTGGACAGTGGCTTAAATTTAATTGACACAGAATAACTCAAACCGTTCGTTTTTAAAGAGGTTTGCAATCAATACATATTTTGAGAGTGTTAACATTTATTGCCGGGAGAAAATAGTTTACTACGAGTTATTGAACTGACCCACTGGAAGAATTATCTCCTACAATATCTACAACACTGAATTACCATGTTATTTGTTCTAATTTAGTTTGCTTGGCCTAATTATTTTATTGTAATTTTCGATATAATGTAAGTTCGTGATGTGCTAGCTTGCTGGCATTGTTTAGAACAACATTTAAATGACCTGTATAAATCGTTGGCTGGAAAGGTATTAATCTTGTAGTACAAAGGTTGAGTTAAGTAATTAATTAGACCTTCATTACTGCAGGAGGTCGGCGATGGGATGAGAGCTGCGGCGAAGCTGTTATTAAAGTGAATAAAGGAGAAGGGCAGGGGGGTGTACGAAAAGGAGTATTAGAGCGGGTCGATGGAGGGGTTCTATGGCAACATTATCAGTCTTCGGAGGCCTGTTGAGCTGCCTAAGGATTCTAGGTCAGCTAGTCTGGTTTGCTTGTGTCCCAGAGGAGAGAGAGTTAAGGATTGGATATATATGACTCTCAATGTCTTAGGTATGTGTAATGCCGGGTGCGTTTGTACAGATCTTCCTAACACCTTGGGGTGGCTTGCTGAGCTTTGAGCTGCCTCCGGATTCTAGGTCAGCTAGTCTGGATTGCTTTAGAGGTGCTTGTGTTCCAGAAGAGAGAGAGTTAAGGATTGGATATATATGACTCTCAATGTCTTAGGTATGTGTAATGCAGGGTGCGTTTGTACAGATCTTCCTAACACCTTGGGGTGGCTTGTTGAGCTGTAAGATGCCTCCGGATTCAATTCGGCTATTATAGCTTGTTTGGGCAATTGGTGTGGGTGTATCACTATTCAAGCACTACTTTTTTTTTTATTCCTGCAAATTCTTTATTTTTCCCCACAAACTTAGGTTTTACGCTTTTATTAGGTAAGAGCTGAGGAATGGGGGGTGGTGTCTCGGCGAGGCAACATACAGCATGGACGTCCAGATATTTCTTGCCTTGCAATCGATAAATGAGTAAAGTGTTAAAGCATTAGAGGTAAAAATTATTTTTTTATTTTTTTTTATTGAGTGTTAGCCTCCCATTCAACCAATTATTGTCATGGAGGGAGGACTTATAGGTTGCCATCCTGTTCTGCACATTCATTGCTCAGGACAAGCTTTTATTTATCGATAAAATCTTCCCCTGGGCGGGATTTGAACCCGCAGCTTCAGGATTCAGAGACCCAAACGGATGCCATGTACTACCCTGTTGTCCCTTAAAATCATTTATTTAAAGATAAAAATAAGAGTTATTGCTTGAATATGGATACCATAAACCAACATACCAAGGAAAACGAAAGCATTTATAACTTTCAAACCTTAATTTTTTCCCTTTAGGATTGATAAATTAGGCATACTGTAAGAACGGATAAAACCTAATTCCAAAATTTCATAAAATTAATTTCAGCTATTTTCTAGAAATTTCTTTACAACAGTACGGCGGACAGTTACTTACTTTTATTCAATCTCAGATTATTTTTCGTTCGGGACGTTATCATCAAATTTTGAGGAAGTTTATAATTTTTATTTTTAGATATATTTTAATAGTATTAACTGAAGGAACTTAAAAGTTATTAATTATTGCAAGGGAACAGAATAAAAAATCCCGGGGCTCGAACCTGGATCTCCTAATATCCGGAAAAGCGCTTAATTCCATCACGCTACCGGGAGAGCCAGATAACTTATTAAATTTCCAGCACTAGTGTCAGGTTCGAGCCCTGGCTGGGCATTAATTGATTTTAGTTTACGTGGGATTAAAACCACAAATAAAATTAATATTAATAAAAAGTTATTATTCTCATTTAAGACACATGACAAGAGGCTTCTGCCGAGACTCTATCATATTCCTTATGAAACATCCTTTGATCCTTCTGTCTTATAAAGGTTACAATATTTTCTTTATGTCATTCTTGTTTTATTTAACTAAGGATCTGACCGAAGAGGCAGTGCTCCTGGAGTTGTTGGAAACTTATCTGTTGGGAAACAGGAACCTTCCAGATCGCGTTACATAGGAATATGCAAATCTAATATTTCCTTTTGTATCGGCGTACCATTTCGGAATCCCTTACCCATACCTTCTTACTACTATAGGCATTGGATACATTTTGATTATTGTAAACTGTACCTTTAAACAATTTGAAAAGAAATCCACTTTGGAAATGTTGCTCTTGATGTTTTGCTGATAACTTAAGGTAATTTAAAAAAAAAAAAAAAAAAGATTAATAGTGTACATGAATTATCTCTTTGTGGATACAATTTGGGGTACTAAAAAACTAACAGAACAAAAAGAGTTAAGTACATTTTAATGGGACTCAAATCCCAAGTCGTTTGGAATTTCTTAAATTTAACCTCCTAAGGGTTGATGGACCCTTCTACTATGATACATAGGAAAAGGCTTTTCGAAAAAAATTAAAACTGCATATTAATATCTTCGTTTATTTGGAGTAAGTAATAACAGAAATTATAGTAATATAGTAACAGTTATAGAAATAGTTTAATATTATGTCACATCAATATTTATATGGCTAAGTTTTATTTAATAATTATTCCCCTCAAACTTCTATGTGTCCCCGAAGGGATTTGCAACTAGTTTCTCCCTATTTAAAAATGTAATACCAATTTATTGGTCCAAAAATATATTAAAACATTCGATGCAATGCTCTTTCAATCAAGAATCTTAATTTAATATAATAATTTATTGCTATTGTTATAGATAGATAATAATCTTTATTCTTATTTAACATGTAAATTNAATTATATATATATATATATTTTTTTTTTCTTTTATTTATCATGTAATTCTTTTTTGTTTCTGTGGGTGTTAGGTTTTAGAGATTTTATAGAAGAATGTCTGCGGAATGAGCTGTGTGAACTAAATATATTCTCTATATGTTTTATTAGAGCTCTTATATTATAGAGGACTATAATAAGTGTATGTTTTCTGTTTTATTCTTACAAGTTGAAAATTAGGAAGAGAGTAACGTTTTAGAGTTAAACTCTTAAATATTACAAACTTCTCAAGGAATTTGCTAAATGGTGTTTTTTTATTATTTAATGTTTGTTTTTTTTGTTGGGGTTCGGTCGAGGTAGATAAAAAAATACAGCTTTAAAAAATGTACTTTTTTAAATTATATGCCAACTTTTCGATTGATTTTGTAAGCCATCTTCAGGGCTGTTGGAATACAATGTCATAAGAATACAGATAAAAGTAAATTTAAAATGAAAATTAAAATAAATGATTTACAATATCATAATATAGAATTGCCAGAATTTAATTTAATGTACTGGGTATAAGAATTCAGCATGCAGAAAAACATTAACCACACATACCTATCGCATACCCTCTCGTTAAAGGAAATTGGATTATAGTTAAATCCAGCTATTTTACGAAATCCGACAACTTAAAAAAAAAAAAAAAAAAAAGCAAAAGGACTTGTTTTACTGACGTTTTTTCGTCTCCAAATAAATATTTATTAACAGTAATCTAAATGTACATTAGAATTTGGATATTCTATCTAATTTTTATATTATATAACATTTTGAGCTATTATACTTATGTACATATTATGTTTCATCAAAATGTTAAAACCCTCCTACATAATATCGATTCACCAAACTTATACATTTGAATATAACATATCATACAATATACATAGCATCACTTGTGTAACGTAAATTAGCATAATATTCAATGAAAAATGATTTATAAACTTATATAAAATAATGTAACTTATCACTATATCCAACAAAATGTATAAAAACTTATCAAAAATATACTAATTTTGTTAACAGATGTAACCTATTTGTCACTTTTAAATGTCTGAAGTTTCATTATTATACAACTGTAAGTGATAGAATATTATTTTTCATTTCAACGCCCTTTTTACTTATTCATTAAACAAATGAAGTTGAAGATAAATGTATTTCTAAAATCAATGGTTTTACGCCTCCTAATAATAATAAATTCAAATAAGATTTCTGTACTAATACTGTGGCTAATTTTTTATACTTTGGTGCAAAGTTATTTTAGCTTTATAATATCTGTTTTTGATCAGGAATTCTGAAACGAGAGTGATTTCTTTGAACTTGAGCTTAATATCCATCTTCCTTCTATAGCTTATTCAGATAAGCGGCAGAACGAAGGAAGGGATCTCTAGTTGTACTTTTAAATGAGCTTTTCCAAGCGCCTTCTACCTGAATTCTTTCCCCCTTAAAATTTCCATTTCCAAGACTTTCCCTCAAAATTAAAGTTAAAGGACAATTTTCTCATTTTCATCTAGATTACATTTAAGTTCTTACTTAGTAATCGCGAGATTAGTGTTGGCAAAATTTTATTTCCTCTTGTATATAAATTGGCCGATCATTTTGAATTTTTAAATTGTTTCTCTTGTGAAAATGCGATCCTGCATTTGTACCAATTGGGATTAGAATCTTGAAGTATTTTACAAGACCTGCTGGGTAGTTGTGTAACTATAAAAAAAAAAAGAAAAGAAATCTTGGAAGTATAAAAAAGACCTTACTACCTCAGCCAAGGATCGAACCCGGGTGTCCTACTTTCCGTGTAGGCGCGTTAGACCTCTACACCACCGAGAAAGATAAGATAATCTTGATAACTCCCCGCACTATGCTCCCAGTAAAAACCCTCAAGTAAGATATATCGTCTTAAACTCGTGGGAGCCAACATTGTCTAGACTCTCGTTCTATATGATATTAATTTTTTAAATAATGAAATTAATTTTGTTATGTAATCCCACTTCAAATTTTCTACAAGAAATGCAATGAGATATACTACCCCAACCGGGAATCGAACCCGGGTCTCCTACTTTCCGGGTAGGCGCTCTAGACCTCTACACTACCGGGGCAGATTATAATCATAAGATTCGTAAGGTTAAATATGATTGATTTAAGAGTTGTAAAATCTAATCTGCCTCGGTGGTGTAGAGGTCTAGCCCGGAAAGTAGGAGACCCAGGTTCAATTCCCGGCTGGGATAGTAAGATTTTTCTATCTGGCTCCCTATGCATTTCTTGTAGAAAATTTAACGTGGGATTACAAATCAAAATTCATTTCATTATTCAAAGAGATTATATTTCCTCGATTTATGAGAAGTCTGGTTAAAAAATTTATTATTTACTTAGACAAGCGTATTTTGCTGGTTTTTTTTAATCCTTAAAGAGATATTCAATTAATCCTTAGACCTCCGAGATTTAACTTGAATTACAATTACACTGAAACTTTAGAAATGATTGTTTCTTATCTATTTTCTTAAATATAAGTAATAAGTATTCAGTGACATCAGTGTGAAAGTTAGAACATCACTTCATGCAGAAGAAGGATAGAGGCAATTTTTGACGATTCGGATCTCGCGGGATGAATCTAGCTCGAAGCGAATCGACAACGTTTCCAGCAGGGGCTTATCTCAGCCGTTTTATTTTGTCATTGGAGAGCCGAGCCTGGTCCAATCCATTCGCCATGTTCCGATAACAGCGCCCTCTCCCTCAGTTGGGAACTCACCAGAGGACCGTCCAACGTACATGGAAGTCCTTGTGGTATGGCTTTGAGCATTTCCATCCAACTACTTCTGCCTTCCTCTGAGAATTAATCATTATCCATTAGAGCAAGATTATTTCTGCATAAGAAAACCGTGACATAGTCACTCGCTGCTGTTGTTTGTTGTTTTAAGGCGCTCAACTACTATGGTTATTAGCTCCTCCCCCCCCCCCTCTTATTAGGGGCACAAGGGTTATCCCCCACAGCGTAAAAGCAATCAGGAAGTATGAGACCACCGGTCCCAGCCATTCAGCAACCCTGGCTGACCTATGACTGAAGGGTGCTCTTGGAGGTGCCAGACCAGTGGGTGTAGTAACACCCTCTAGGTAGATCTCGTTTTCTTATAGGTCATCAATAGTCTTGTGGAAACGGAACCGATATGAAACTTACTTGTGTAAGCTTGCAGGGTAAAAAGCTCTGGCTCAATAGCTGCAAATCTACCCGATTAATCAAAGTCATAATCCCCAATCAAAATTTGATGTTTTTCGTTTTTTATGGCACGTATATCCGAAAAACAATAGAATTTTCTGTAGTTTGTTCAAGGTTATTAATTTTCTTAAGCATTTTAAAAAATTCACTTTAATGTTTATTTTGCATTAATATTTTTGTTATGAAAATTGTAAAAAAAAAAAAAAAAAAGATTAATAGTGTACATGAATTATCTCTTTGTGGATACAATTTGGGGTACTAAAAAACTAACAGAACAAAAAGAGTTAAGTACATTTTAATGGGACTCAAATCCCAAGTCGTTTGGAATTTCTTAAATTTAACCTCCTAAGGGTTGATGGACCCTTCTACTATGATACATAGGAAAAGGCTTTTCGAAAAAAATTAAAACTGCATATTAATATCTTCGTTTATTTGGAGTAAGTAATAACAGAAATTATAGTAATATAGTAACAGTTATAGAAATAGTTTAATATTATGTCACATCAATATTTATATGGCTAAGTTTTATTTAATAATTATTCCCCTCAAACTTCTATGTGTCCCCGAAGGGATTTGCAACTAGTTTCTCCCTATTTAAAAATGTAATACCAATTTATTGGTCCAAAAATATATTAAAACATTCGATGCAATGCTCTTTCAATCAAGAATCTTAATTTAATATAATAATTTATTGCTATTGTTATAGATAGATAATAATCTTTATTCTTATTTAACATGTAAATTAATTCAACNTATATATATATATATTAAATAATAATTTAACAATGGCAAAAAGATTTTGACAATGGTTAAACCGTCTTTCAGTATATAATATATATCTGAATTCATTGGTCTACCAAATATTTGTATTTTTCATTAGCACATTACATTAAAGGAATTTTTAGGTATTTATCAAAGTAAAATTTATTGGAAATTATGATGTATGTAAATACATGTGCCGATTTGGAGTTTAAAAAAATTGATAATTTAAATAAATTGTATTTTGACAGATTACACTGAAGAAATTAGTCATGATCAGAAAAATAAAATACTCCAAAAAAGTTGGATAATTATTTTATTACTACCGACGTTTCGACTTAACTTGTAAGTCTGATGACTTCAGGGGCTAGTGATTTGTGGAGAGATCTCAGAAGGAGGTTTATGGTCGCATCTCACTGTGCAGAACTGAACTAAGTTCTTTTGGTAGTTGTGGAATAATGCATCGATCTAAAGTTAAAAAAAAAGGGTATAATACATTTGAGACATTTATGTGGTGAGATTATCTCAGATTCTTAAACTACCTTTTGTACTTCGGAAGCTGATTGGTGTAGATGGCGTGGAGCCCCACCTAATGCTAGCCTCTGACTACTCGCCATTGTCATTTCCTGAGAAAACTTTCCCAGCTGACAACGACAGCCCCCAGAATTTCATTTTCCCCGCAGTCGGTGGAAGGAGACTGGGGGGGAGAAGGACATGAATTTCATTTCAACCCCCTCCCCGTCCCCTTTGACAAGCCCCCACCCCCCAGGATGAGGGGGTTTCCTCCCCCAACCCCCTTGGATTCAATATTCCTGATCCACTCTCTCGTGGATATCGGGTTCGGATATCTCTTCCCGCTCCCACATTGCTGATTCTAATAAGTTTGCCGCCCATTCAACCAGTTACTTATCCCCGTCTTCCTTACAGTCAGCTTTAACATCTTTTCTCAATCGTTCTCCCAAATATTTTTATGGTTTTAAGTTCATCCCCTTTGCTCCAATTTTTTATTAAAAATTTATTTTTGCTAATGTCTATAAGGCAAGAACTAAATTTATTGATGAATAATCCACTTGAATTAGTTTTAAGAAAGAATCATCAGGGTTGATGAAAAATTATTTCATTTAGCTCAAGCTCAAAATTTTTTCATCCCTTGATTTAAGTCTTTAAGGATCGCTAAAACCGCTTCCGGAATGAAGCCTGTATACGAAATTTGTTTTTTTTATTTAAAAAAAATCCATGTATATATGTGTGTGTGTGCATATATATGCGTGTGCAGCTATAGATCTATTGAGATCTGTTGAAATAAGTTGCATTGTAGAAACAACGTGAATAGCTTGATGTCCTTATGGGAAATCTGTAATAAATTACAAACTGCTCTGCAGAGTCACACAAAACAATATATAGACTTCCTGGCGATCAAATCTATAATTCGCAATAAACTATTTCCTGCTGACTGTAAACATGAATAAAAGTAAATAAAAACACTTGTCTTCCCCCCAAAAAATCTATATTTCTTGCTCAAACGGATTTAATGTAAGGAGTTATCCCCAGGAACTCTTGTCAAGAGTACAAGCCTCCTCCCCGTGAAGATAGCAAATATTAAAAAGAGCTCGTGAGGATGACCCATTAGGGTTGAAAATGTTTGAGCAAATAATATGGAATTTTTCGGGAAGGTAAGTACTTATAATTATTGAAAAACCCCACAATCTGGCTTAAGAAATATGAATACTTACAACATATGCATCGATATATTGCAATAATTTTAAGCAACGAAAGGGTTTGTATATATATATATATANACCATTACACCACCGAGGCTATGTAATGGTAGCCTCAGTTAACGTATCTTACCGGAAAGCAGGGGACTCAGGTTCGAGCCTCGGCCGAGGTAGAAGATTTTATTTTTCTAACTCCCTTACATTTCTCGTACAAGAGAGAGGTAGTTATAATGAAATAACAACTTTTTTTCTCTTAGCATTATGTAATTTAAGTTTAATAATTCAATATGTATATCATATTTGATATTAACTAACGTTTAATGAAGTCTTATGGTAAAGTTGAATTAGGGAGTGTCCAGATAATTTTATTAAACGACTATTACTTCAAAGTCTCAGATTTTAAAAAGTTAATTGAAATTTTTGTTTCGCATGATTAAATACCAGGGCTTCCTGCTTGGTGAAGCTGTTATGTTGTGTTTATATAAATAGCAATCCTGTTGGCAATATGCTTTACATGTTCCTCCTCTATCTACCACTTAGGGTCATGGAGGGAGGGGCAATCTACCGAACTATTCTAAACATCTATTGCTCATTTGGGATTCGAACCCGGAGCACCGAACAGATCCCCTCTGGTGCCCCATGCTTTGCATGATGAAGCAAATGTCTGTAATGGCTGTTTGGGGGGGTTTAAAAAGAAAGGAATCCCTCGACATTAAGGAGTTTTGTTCCAGGCAGCTAAGGAATCTCTAGCCGAGAGCTGCCACACTCTCTGTCGGTCCCGCGAAGACCAATGCGGCGGCTCTAACAAGGGTCCGAGACGAGGACCTCGTCGTCGCCGGCTTTGTGCTGGGCCACTGCTCAGAATTATCGTAAAGCTAAAAGACCGTGCAGGAGGACGAGGGCTTTTAACGGCCGGAACCATCATGATGCCCTGCAATAATTTTTTAGACGAGCCTTAATTAAAAGAGGGTTTTTCTCCGTTCCACGAGAGAGAGAGAGAGGTTTTCGGGGTTCGAAGCTCATACAAAATTCAGGGGTAAAGATCCTCCGGCAAGGAAGGTTTGCGGGAGTGGGGAGGGGGTGGAGGCCGAGGTCTAGATGAGGAGAAGGGTAAAACTGAGAGGGAGAGAGAGAGAGAGAGGGTTTAACCAAATTAGTGGATTTACCCTAACTTTAAACATTTATTTTTAATCTCAATGTCGTTTTTCTTTCTTTTTTTTAGAGGAAGATATATTTAAAAACTTTATCAAGGTTTAAAATATTTATTTTTCATTCACTATAGTAACTGAACTGTAATTATATATAATTCAAAGGAAAATAAGAGAGAAGAAAAAAGGGACCAGCATGTTGAAGGAAATCTGAGAACAAATGGAATTGGGATGAATTTTCCAGGTTTTTAAGTAAAGAATTATTGCTTAGATCTCAGATAATTCGTCAGATAATTCTTGACGAACATTGGTGAGAATGAGTGAGGGAAAGAAAAGCAAAATATTTTATCCAAATTTTTTTCAAAGAATCTATAAATATCTTGAGTTTTTAGTTTATTCAGTTGAAACATTAGCCAGTAAATTTTTTTTTTTCGAAGTCTCTTACAATTTTTCCCTCTCTGGTTCTATTCTATCCCTAAAAAGACAGGAAAATAATAATTCGCCTAGTTGTGTGTCTAGCGGACAGGGTTCTACTCCCATAAATTCCTGTCTGCTTAGATAGGAGTATTTTTGGTTTTAACGAACTATGAAGGATGTTACAATTGTGGTTGTTCTCATGACAGGTTTTAAAAATTGTTCTTATATTTTCACTTATCGTAGCTGCTAGACACAAAAATGATTGTCACTGAAATGAGGTTTGATGGAAACTTTTGATGAAGTATTTTTAATGGTTGTATGTTTTATCATACCTTCTGTAATCCGTCTTCATTGGTTTCTGCAAACCATTTTCTGTTGGCTAGCGCTTTCGGACATTGTCCATCTTCTTGGCCGAATACATGAGTTCACTGTCACTGTCTGTATTCATCTGTTGAATTGAGTTGAATACAGACAGTGACAGTGAACACATGTATTCGGCCAAGAAGATGGACGATGTCCGAAAGCGCTCGCCAACGGAGGATGGTTTGCAGAAACCAATAAAGACGGATAATAGAAGGTATGATAGTTCTATATTCATTGGTGGTGGAAATAACCTTTTAGATTACTTACCTAAACATTTTCATTTATTAAATATAATTAATTATCGTTATTAAAATTCATCCCGCACTTATACCAAATACATGGATGTACTGTTGATATATTAATGTAAATTTACTCACAAACATTGTCACCAAACTACATAAACGCTCAACCAGTTTATTTATTTATAAATCAAATCTTGTTCTGAGCCACGTATGTTTGGGGCGATAGTTCCTCCCTAAATGACCTTAAGTGTTTGAAAGGAAGGGTAACACACACACACACACACACACACACACACAAATAAATTTATGTCTGCTGTTTATGGTAAAGTTGAGTTGTAGCCACCCCAGGTTTTTATTTTTATTAAGGTAGTTGCAGTCACTTATTGAGTAAAGGGGTTGTTTTAAATACATGAGGCAGGGGAAACTTCCCATTTTTTTTTCCAGATCACCTCGGCTTTTACCCTCGACGTAAGGGTTTTTCCTCCCTTTCCGGCCCTCTTAAGGGCGTTAATCCCCCAGGCGTCGAGAAGTGGGGGGTGTAAGGGGCTACGTTCGGGATGAGGGGTGCTCCCTGGGAAATATAAGGCGAGCAGCAGCTTGACCACTAGCCGAGAACTGGCGTACACAGCCCAGCGTGTACTGTACTCCCGGGATACAGAAAGAAAAACTCACCCTCGTGGATCTGGGGAAATCTGTTTCCACGACTTCAGCTGACCCAGAAGCTGGCTCTGGAAATTTCAAATATTTATCAGTAATTAAATTAATCTAAACATTATGCAAGAAATGCAAAGGTAGCCAGGAAAAAAATCTTACTACCTCTGCCGGGACTCGAACCCATGTCTCTGCTTTCCTGGCATGTATGCTGACCAATGCACAAGATTTTTTTTCTGGCTCCCTTTGCATTTCTTGTATAAACTTTAACGTGGTATTACATACCACAACTGATATCATTATTTAAAAATGTAAATATTATGGTTACTCATAACCAATTCGAGTGTATGTTACAACCTGCTGGTAAACTAAGGCAATTTGTAATTATCATGTTGAAAATACCGAAAAAATAAACATTAAAAAGTATTTATTCATATTACATCTTTAATGGATTTCAAATATTATATGAAGATAATATAATACAAAATTTTATATATATATATATATATATATGTGCCTGGTTACTTCTTACAGCTTTTCCAGTAACCTCTTTTAAGTTTGCCCATTCGTTGTATGTACTACTACGATTGTACCTGTAAGAACTATAGTTAACAAGTATATCACATTGTATGTATAACTTCGGATGTCAAATAAAATATATATTTTTAAAAACTCAACCAAGCCGAAAATATATATAATTGGGACAGTCAGACTGGATTCTTAAATTTTAAGAACCTAAGAAGAACTTTTCATCTGCCCTGAGAGCTTCAGAAAGTTGACACATGTCATCTGGAGTTTTTACATCATCGTGTTTTGAAGAAACTATTACAAAATACTTACACA
>KZ807612.1:391055-406067 GCA_000696205.2 Oncopeltus fasciatus | reverse complement strand
CAACGTAAGCCGAAACGTTGGCAGATAATCCTTCATTAAAAAAATACATTTTTTTATTTGTGTTTTTTTGGATCTACCTCGACCGAACCCCAACTAAAATCATCTTAGAATAATATCTACGGTCAACAAACTCTCTTTTTGAATATATTTAGTATTAAGCCCTCTTTTTTTTTTTCTTTTAAAAAATTATGGAAAGTATACAATTGCCGGAGGGGGAGAGGGAGTTTAAACTAAGACCAAAATTGACATATTCGTTTTTATTTTAGTTACGATAGAAATTTGTTAAGCATTACTGGTGATAAATTTAATTTTCTTACGTTTATGTTCTTTAACATTTTTGCGAAAAACTCTAATTAAGGGAGATATTTACGAATATAACTTTGTTGGCTCAATACTTCCCCCACTTCTTCTTTCCCGACAATATATACATAATATATGAGAATCTGGTATGTGTACGCAGCTTCTGCGTCGCGGTCCTTTTCCGTTGCAAGTAAATTCGCACTGTGCTATCCCACTGGCTGTCTCTCCTATCGTTATCCCTGTGATCTGAAACAGCCCGAAATTCTGGTCGAGCGTTATAGTATTTTTGTTTCTCAAACTTCATTTTATTTAACAGCTCATTGGTCGAATCCCGACTATCTTATTTACTGAAATATAAAAAAAAAAAAAAATGTCTTCACCATTCTCTGACAAGTCATTGATATTAAAGAAACATTATAACTTACATAATTATTTATGCAGCATTTATAAGTTTCATTAAAATATTATATATAGTTATTTGTTATATATATTAGTGTTACAAAATTAAAATAAACATGCCAGAAGAATAGAAGGAGACAGAAGAAAAGTAAAAGATGAATACTAAAATTTCTGTTTACAATTATAATCAGGCTCTTTTTGCCAAATCAGATGCCAGTCGTGTAGCATAATCTTGAATAAATAAGTGCTTTGGTTATAGGTAATCAGATGAGGAATGGATTTCCAGCAAGAGGCGGATTACCTTAAAGGAATTGTGGTTGGAAAAATGACGGGAATGAATACCGCCCTGGTGGACTTTGGATTGGGTGACTTGATTGTAAAGTCCATGGACTTAGGACCTTCATCCGACACTCACCAGTCACGTTGCAGAAAGGGAGCACTTATCGATAACTGCTAATCCAAAGTCTTTGAGAAGATGTCTAAGCATCGATAGAGAACAGTAAGAGACTATTAGTATACCCAAACAACGATATGGAAGTAAGATTGGCGATCTTTCCTGGTATAATATTTGCCTTCAAGTGTTGAAGACCTTCGAGAATGGTTCTTTTCTGTATTACGGTAGGATAGAAGAGAGGAAGGATTGGTCAGAAACGGCCATATATCAAAGATGACAAGATATCATGACTGCTATATTATGAAATAATTATATTGCTTACTAAAAAATGTCCTTCGGGCAGGAGCTACATAATCTAAGCATATTTCCCAATTTTCATTAAAGATGAAGATTAATAGTGCTCTAAAGTATGAACGGAAGAGTAAATGACTTCTCCTGTCACTTGGAGCTGAGAGACACTGCTTGATAAGGGATAAAATGTGTCCAGAGCAACGTGACGTCACTTGACTGTACTATTGTGCTGTGCCGACCACATCTCACAGCAAAGTTTTGGGTATGTGACGTCGAGGGCACACCTGTAGAAAATATCGATTTATAAAGAAGAAAATGGATGCGCTACATTCAGATCGAGGGGAATCGTGGGGCCTGAAGGTTTTCGTCGCACTGAAGACGGTCACAGCTGAGTGGTACACTGTAAAGTACGCGTCTGCCTTAAGTCGTGGAGTCCATGGAAAAGCCAAATTAAGGAATGGACACCTGGTACTTCCACCATGACAGCGATGTTCACTGTTCTCGTTTGTGAAAATGGAATTGAAAGGAATACGTTTTTCTAATGACAAGGACTTTAGTAGTATAATCTCGATCCTTCATGCCATTTGACAGAGCACGCTTAAGAAGTGGTTTCGACGATTGAAGGAGTGTATTGAATTTGGTAAAATTTATTCATGAAATTTTTAAAAGGATTAACGAAATGTCCTGTCAAAAAATTTTACTATTAAAAAAAAAAAGAAGAAAGTCACACAGGATTTGCGATAGCTTAGTGTATTCCTTAGCATGGTAGTGAACGAATATTTATTGACTCTCAATCTCATATGATCCTTATTCTCGATGTTTCGATAACCAAAGAACACAAAAAAGAAATTAATCATAAATAAAATTAATTATATAACGTTATATATATATATATATATATAAAAAAAATAAACACAATTGCTTCAACACAGAGTTACTTCAATGGCTGTAAAAGCCCACGAGAATAATTATGGCGAAAGCTTATGTTCTGAGGTTGGAATATGACCAGTTAAAAATGAGAAGGAGTGGCCCTCAACCATCCCTTTACATTCTTAAGTCAATTTTATAAAATTTCATGAAATTTAATTACTTTTTATGAACTAAAAGTAACAAAGATATTCATAATTATTCAATTCGGTCAATTTAATCCCTTGAAAAACACATGACTAAACTCAAAAATATAATTCAGTTTATATACTTAAAATTTTGGGTCTGACTAATTCTCCTATATACATTGTTAAATAACTTCCTTAAGTGTGTTACAAAGTATAAATGTTACAAAATTACATTTATATATGGTATAATTTATTTCATTTACAATATTAAATAAATTAATTTTACAATGATCTTTCGTTTTATTTATAAAAGTACATGGCAAATTTCGTTTTAATAAAACTAAATCCTATATTGGTGTATATAGCTTTAAAACACACACATATTATTTTAAATAAAGTATTAATAAAAATACTAAATATGACGTATAATAAATTCTAAATATTTTAATTTTTGAAACCAAATTCGTTATGCATGAATAATGTTTATAGGACTTAATTCATGTTAAATATTTTTTTGCTATGTTTAATTGCTGTAAGATATTTGTGATAAAATGTATGTCAGAAAATAGTTTTAATAAAGACATGCCCGAAAGGTATTTATAGAAGATACATAGCAGATAGATATTTATTGATTTAACTAAGATGTTTGGACTCTTCTTAGTTTAAAAAGAGAAAATTTATATTTTCTTTTTCATGTTTCTCAATTTATAAATCATATTATAAGCGGAATTCTTTATTTGAGCCTGTTTGTGCATGGCTTTTCTTGAGTTCGTTAATAGCTGAAACCTTCAAAGGGATGGAGTAGGAGGGGGGGGGGCCTTAAGGAAAGACGGAATTTAGAAATTTTGTTATCCATAAATCTTTGTTGTTGTTACTGTTATATTAATCCTAAAAGATAGGCGTAGTTTTATTACGTTCATGTTTTACATACAACTTCATGAGTTTTCACTGAATGAAGCAAGAGCTGAGACAAAGCAAACCCTGATGATGTTGCTTATCACATCGAAAGTCTTCTTATAAAAAAAAAATACTAATTTAAAAAAAGTTAATTTTATAAAAAGATTATCTGCCAACGTTACTGACATCCTCCTTTTCAATGGTTATCCTACTCACACCATTAAAAAACTTGTAAAAATTTTTTTTATTTCCACTTCTCTCACTATCCCTAAAATAGCGACCTCGTGTTCCGTTCTCTTCCTTATATTCCAAAATTTTCTGAAAATATTAAGAAATCTCTCAGAAAAACTTTTCCTAACCTCATGCTTTCTTTTTCCACCAACAACAAGCTAAAATCTATTTACACCATCCTCAAATACCCCATTCCCCTTTCTAACAGAACTAATGTCGTCTACAAAATTCCCTGTTTCACACCTAATTGCCAAGGTTCTTACATTGGACAAACAAAAAAACCTATTTCCCGCAGAATTAATAACCATAAAAATGACATAAAGAATAAACTAATAAAAACTGCCCTCACCAAACATGTTTTTCATGAAGCACACACATTTGACTTCGACAGCTTAACCATTCTTTCCACTGAACCCTACCAACACAAACGTCTTTTGTCTGAAACCGTTCACATCAACTTACAACACTATCCAGTTAACGACAGAACGGACATAGAACAAATTTCCTCAACTTATTCTAACATTTTCAACATTCTAAAAACCATCAGCCCTCCTTCTCAATAAACCTGTCAAACATTTTTCCCAGTTCCAAAGTCACTTATTCCCAATAATACCCTTCCTTTTTTCCTTTGTCCTTTTTATTGCCCTCTCTTGCAACAAGCCGCTCTCCCTTTGTACCTTCCGCCTCTTACCCTCCCCCCCCCCAACCTTTCCACCTCCCTCTTTGTTTCTCTGAAAATTATATTTCGTCTTATTCATGGAAATGTGAAGTTAGGGACAGGACGTCCTTTCTCGTCTTCATGATAGACAGGTGTGGTAAATTGCTGTTTTAATTTATTTAATTATTTTTTAAGAGGTTGTTGTCTGCATGTTTTTTAAATTCTCTTACATAATTTTCTACATTCATACTTTTCATATTACATAATAATATTATCAATTATTATTACATATAAAAAACAAACGACAAGAACTCAACAGACGCTACGGACTCTTATACAGACTTATAAACAGGCGTTCACAGCTCACAATAGAGAATAAACTGACTCTCTATAAAACACTAATACGACCGATCTGGACATACGGTGCAGAACTCTGGGGTGCCGCTAAGCCTTCCAACATCCAACGTATTCAATCCTTCCAATCCAAAATCCTAACAGTTATTGCAAATGCTCCATACTACGTCTCGAACTCTACCCTACATCAAGATTATAATATCCCATTCGTCCAAGACTTCATCTCCACTCGCTTCACGCCCCTCCATTGTAAACTCCAATTTCACCATAATCCATATGCCTAGTCCCTGTCATCGGACTCCAACCCCTATGATCCACCCCGACGACTAAAACGAAGATGGCCTCGTGACCTCCTGGGGACATAATCTGTAAATAATTTGAGAGTGGTGTCATTGGTCACTTTCTCTCCTCATGTGATTGATATTGTATGTCATTTGTTTTCCTCTAATTCATTGTGGTTAAACAGAATGTAATAAATAAATAAAAGTTAAAAAAAAAAAATTATTATTGTATTCTCATGACGTATTTTCATAGCCCTGAAGATGGCTTACAATGTAAGCCGAAACGTTGGCAGATAATCTTTTTAAAAAATACACTTTTTTTTAAAATTTGTATTTCTTTTTTCTTTTTTTTTCTTTGGATCTACCTGGACTGAACCCCAACTAAAATCATCTAATAATTATATCTACGGTAAAAAAAACCCAAAAAAAACTCTCCATTTTTATTTGAGGTTTTTAAATGTGTATTTCTTAAGAGAACGCTGTTTCGGTCGATGGATGCTTGAATAAATAACACAAACAATCACACACACACACACATACAAAGAAGAGTGTGCCCATGGGCATGTCAGGATTTTGCTTGTGTGCGCCGGTGTTTAGTGAGCGGTAGGCGAACAGCTATTTGTGGCCGAGCCGTGGTGAAGGGATTGAAGAATTTATATTGGTCCATCATTGTTTCCCCCCCCGCGCGGAGAATTTTTTTTTTTTTTTTGTGTTTCATTGGATCCTACGCTATTTGTGGTCCCGGCCCCCATTCATCACCTCCCAGACCCCTACATTTCAAATTTCGTGTATTACCAGCTCCCCGAGAGTCGTATCGGGTAGTTACTGATGACGGACTCTCTCTCTCCTGCTATTGTATGGTATGTGTGGTCATTCTCATGTCACATCTCCCTCGCGCACACTCAGACGAAAACGCACGAGTGTAGATATGCGCACGGATAAACCTGCTGCAGTGACTACTATAAAATATTGAGTGCTCATTTGGTTTTTATTCGAGATAAACTTAGCATAACCCTTCATATAATTGACCATGTCGGCAGTTTTCAGAGGCCCTGTATATAACTTTGGCTAGTTATAGTTAAAAATATATATAATTATAGATAATTTTTAGTGCAAGGGAACAGAATAAAAAATCTAACTGTCCCAGCCAGGACAGTTGGATTTTTTTATTCTGTTCCCTTGCACTAAAAATTATCTAAATTTACGTGGGATTAAAGACCACAAAATAAATAATATTTATCAAATGATGAAAGTTCCATACATTCAAGGTTATTTGTGCATTTATTTGTTTTTGTTTATGTGTGTGTGTGTGTGATAAATATTGCAATATATTTTCTCTTTTACGCATCAACTGGAATTTTAGGCCCTGTTTTGGCACATAAATCGTGAGACTATCCCATAACTCTGTTATCTTTCCATTCATCATCCCCGACACACTGAAGAAGGTCTGAAATTGTATCTGAAACGTTCGACAATTTTTTTTTTCTAGTTCACATATGTCTTCATTGAAATTTCATTGAATGATTCCGAAACATTTTCCTCACAGCTTTCCTCGACGAGGTTTTTTAAAATTTTTAAATATGGTACATGATCATATGTTTTGGATAATCAATGATGTTATTCTATCATTCTCTGACACAAAGGCACGTGTATTCACTCACCAACATAATCTTGATAATAAATAATAATATTAACTGATTGCAAATTAATTATAATTGCTATCATTTATTTATATATATATANGTATCATCCCGCCGCGGCGGAAAAAGTTTTTTTCGCCTCTTAGGGCTTGGGGAGTTTTCCATCCCCAAGCCTCGAAAACTACTCACACTCAACTTAACAAACTGAGTAAATAAAAATAAAATGAAAAATAAAAATAAACTTTGGTTAAAACGATAAGGTCTACTTATCAGATATCTTAATCCTCAGGAGCGTAGAGATCCTCTCTGCATGACTGCCAAGGCAAGACTGAGTATAGTATTAACAAATAATCAATTTCACAAAATTCATAAAATTTTTAGATTGTTTAGGATATTTAGTAAGTAGCCATATTTTTGTCAGAACTTGAAAGATAAAGCAAGGTTTTAGAATATTTAAGTACATAAATAAGGGGGCTGTTAGAAACTTTGAAAATAACCTTTCAAACTACACCATTAGCTTTGGTAATCTTTAAAAGCCTAAGATAACTTGTACCTGTATAGTTATTGTTTACATATATTCATATTTGTTTTATTAAAAACTAATCATGTTTCGTTTCATTCCTCTAAACCAAATATTATACCCTCTGAATCAAAAACATTTTTTTACTCGCACTTTAGATTGCTCCTAATCAATTTTGGGTTATCCCTTACTCTTGCGTATCCCATTTGGCTTAAAAACAAATTTAGGCATTATTTTTGGTTTTGAAAGATAAGTGCCTGATTTCATTTAAAAAACAACGAATTTCGATTGTAAAATATAATTTATTATTAGGTAAACCCCCACTTCTATTTGTTAAATTTCTTTATGGAATTTTTAATTTTTTCATCAATAAATAATTCCATGTTTTACTATTCCTAACTAAATATTACGTCCACTGTAGCTTTAAAAAAAAAAAAATGTTTTACTGGCTCATATTGTACTGATTATGTCCAATAATGGGCTTAGAATTTCTTTTTGAATTTAAAATCGATATCCATAATATTCTAAAACTGTTGCCTCTAAGGCTTCTATTCACACAGAAACGCGCGCGCGTATACGCATGATCACACAAATATACATTTTACCGACTATAATTTTTAGTGTTTAAAAAGTAAAATTGGTGTTAATGTTAAAAAAAATCACAAAATTTTCCATGAAATTGACTTTAATAGCAACTTTACTTCGGAATTCGCTAAATAGGTCCGATACGTGTTATGTCTTTTTCGTGTTATGTCTATGTAACGTCATGTAATTCTATTTACAAGCGAAATTCTTTATTTACTCTTAATTTTGTATATTTTTAAGGGAATGATTATGGCTTGGTTAATGGAAAACCCTCTATAACTTTTTAATTATTAGCGTAAAGAAAAATTAAAGAAATTATTAGTGTGTATTGTATATTTCTAATGCACATGTTCTATCCAAATTTTTCAAAAGGCGTTTACTTAGATAGATATTTAAGAGTTAACTGTGGAGGTTGAACTCAGCCTCACACCTCCCTCTCTCCTGAACCATCATCAGGGACATTAGCTATTCCAATCATTAACATTTACACCTCTTTGTATGCCTCTTTAATTATGCTTTGTCTACCTCTTGGTTTCGCTCCCTAGAGGCGGACTTACAAATATGGTGTCATACCCTGCCTAGCCATCTGAAAAGTTTTTTACTTATGGTGTCATACCTAGGTCCGCCATTTCTTTGGCGCCTATACCGAAGGGTTGTGAGGAGATTTGGAGAGTGCCGAGAAGGAAGAGATCCCGGATGATGCCGGAGGTTACCGCCATCATGGAGGGGCTGACTCCGGGAGACAATGGCTCCCCCAACACCCGTAATCCATCCGGAAATAAATCTCTGGCTTTTGTATTTGTATGAACTCAATGGAAGCCCTTAGCACGCCTGCAAACTACCCCTTCCGCATATATCCCCGCAAACACCCTTAACGTACGTGCATATAACCCTAGACAGAATGTTAACACTCCGCATAAATAGCTGTAATGGTTGCTCGTATTAATCCTATTTCTTAGCCTGTCTACGAAAGGCTCGGGAATTGTTGCTTTCTCTCTTATTTAAAAAAAAAAAAAAAAATTAAAAGTTATTTTTCAAGTGTACTGCAAGGTGCCAAAATTGCCTTTGTTATTTTTCGCTTCACTGGTATCGTTCAAAACAGATATATAAAAAACCCCTTTGCGTAATCTAAGTGGATTTTTCCATTTCCTTAAATTATGGAAATAAGTTGGATGAAATGAAGAAATGAAGAGAATATTAGGATTTTTTAGGTTTATTTTAAAAAAATTAAGAGGATTGGGATCCCGTCACTGGAAGGCTTTTAGAGTGAATTTAAATTTGTCCAGTGCCACTGGTGTTAAGAATGGAGTTTTAGGCACTAGCTAGTCCTCCTTCCAATGTGATAGAAGGTAAAAAAAGATTAATAAAATTTCAATTATTTTTCAAATTAAAAAAAATTTTACGACCCTATCAGGTGGTACACATTTAGTTATAAAATAACGTGCCAAACGTAATTTGATACTTGATACTTATATGTCGGTCACTCAGAGGCTGCGTATTCTAATAAGATTTCCCATATTTCATTAAAGATAAAAGACCTAATTTATTTTTAAATATTCACATTTTACGAGCGTGATAATCTTATTGAACAAAAGTGTTGTAAAATTACTTTTGTCAGGTATTATATTACAAAAATTCGTTTTCGTTGTTTTTGAACATAATACATTTTGGCTTCGTGTGCCCCCCCCCCCTCCCGATTTAAAATAATGATGAACTTATCCGAGGGTTTGCAAATTTATGCTTTAGTATGGAATTTTATTTTATTGTTTTTAAAATTGCGGATCCCAGATTTTTATGGCCCCCTCGTGCAATCAGCGTTAGCGGACAATTTATTTAAGCTCTCTTTAGTGGTCCGTCTTCGAATTATACGATCTATGTGAATTATATTTATTTATAGATACACTTCCTCGACTCTTTTTTTTTTTTTTAAACGTATCTTTTGTTTCGAATTTAGGAAAAATATTATATATTTATAATAAGAATAGAGGAAAGTAATCAATGGATTTTTTTAAAATAATGATTTTAATTGTGGTATATAATCCCACGTTAAATTTTATACAGGGAATGCAAGAGATCTAGAAAAACTCGGTGGTGCTGTGGCCAGCATACTTGAAAGCAGGAGACCCGGGTTTGAATCCCGGCTGAGGCAGTAAGATTTTTTTTTTTCTGGTTCCCTTGAATTTCTTGTATGTAATCAATGGAATTTTTGCTCTTAATTATCTTTAGAAATTATATAATTTTAGCGTCATTTCAGGGCAAGATTACATATATACAATTACTATATTTTTCTGAATATAATCTCTCCTATTTTTTTTTTTTTTTAAGGACGAAAGGGGTGAATAAAAAGTTGAAGCTACCCTTGCCTCTGCTATTTATTCAAACTAGTCTCCTTTGTTATGCTGAGACAAGGGTAGCAAGGGCTTTACTTTTAATTGCCCCCCTCCCACTTTTTTTTTATTTTGACAGAGTTCAGCTTAGCACCATACAGAAGGAAATGTAGAAAAATATAATTTTTGTATATTAGCCTATAGGGGTGGTTAGTAAAAGAAATTTCTGTAAAAAATAACATTTGGGAATATATATATATAAAGATTTCTCCGTCTGAGACTAAAGTTAAGTCAAACATTTTTTATTACATTTATAGCTAATACATGTTTCTTGGGGATTTTCTCTCTTGCTGCTAATAAAATAGCTAAAAATATCGACCCTCGTGGGCAAACACTTGATCATCCCTCTGGTAGTATTATGAACTCCCTTACTTTTAAACCTTTAAGAATACGAGTAGGGACAACAGGACGTCAGGAAAATATACCTATGATTTAATGTTCCCCAAATTAGGTAACTAATGTTACCTAAAATGTATTCAGTGATATATGGTAACAGTCACTATAATTTTTAAGGGTTATCTTGCTAATTGTGGCCATTTATGTGACTAATACCACATGCCGTGCTACGTTGCGATCAAAGGGATTGTAGCAAACCTTGCCAGGCGTGAAATTCATGTGCTTGACTTGAATACATATGAAGCCAAGGGCTCTATTGCTTCAGAGACTGGATTTATAGTTCGATTGCTTCAGACCTGTGCATATATGTATATATCAAATTTATTTTTTTGTTATTCCTATATGTACTATGATTATGAAAGGATATCTATCTGGATACCTATGAACTCTTCTCTAAACACATATCTCAGTACATGCTTTTTTTCGCCTATGGAGATAGGTCTAAAGCGTGACTCGTACCCCACTTCAGACTTCAGGCTGCTCAAGCGGATAAGCCCGTCAAGAAAGTATGTATTTTACATAGATAATTTGGTGTTCGTTCACGGTTGATCGAAAAAAAAGTTTGTTTTTTATTATCTGCCAACATTTTAGTTTACATTCATCAGTGTGATAATGATGTATGGGGAGATCTCTAAGGTAAACTCTAGACAGTTTGGAATAGCTTAGGTGCCTGCGGGGGGGGGGGGGGGGGGGTTACAATTTTCATTTCTAACCAATGGTTTTTGATTAACCTAAACTATGTCCAACATATTAATCTAGTTTTAACCCCGCTTNCCTTGCCTCTGCTATTTATTCAAACTAGTCTCCTTTGTTATGCTGAGACAAGGGTAGCAAGGGCTTTACTTTTAATTGCCCCCCTCCCACTTTTTTTTTATTTTGACAGAGTTCAGCTTAGCACCATACAGAAGGAAATGTAGAAAAATATAATTTTTGTATATTAGCCTATAGGGGTGGTTAGTAAAAGAAATTTCTGTAAAAAATAACATTTGGGAATATATATATATAAATAATTTGAAGCGATAATTGGGAAAACTACTTTTTGTTTTCCTTAGCTGATTACCCGTAACAATATCAAGCTATTCCATATCGGTAGCATGATGCGAATTCTGAAAAAATTCTTCACCGTTCCTATACATGAGAAGTTAAGAATAACACAGGATATTACAGGCTGCAGTTCAATAAATAACAACAAGAGAATTACATATATTTTATTTGTATTACTAGTTCTATTATTTATATCTATTCTAATGTATTATTAATTACTAAATATAAAGAATTAAGCTGTTTTGCTCAGTAAATTTCTATCCTTATTAACTAATAATAATTTCCTAAATTATAACTAAATAATAGGTGCTATCGAATTATAGAAGTCATTTAATTGTTATAACAAAGGCTTCGTTGAAAAATGAGTAATTAAAACAGTCCATTATCCCAAATATACATGATTTGCCATACATTTTATGTCGGAAAAAAATATGGGAATATTAATTATGACTTCAGAAAATATACATTAAAGGTCTTGTTTAACGCGCTTGAGCTCTGTAAACTAAGGAGATTCAGCTTGCTTCATTATTAATTGGTATAATAAACTTGAAAAAGCAATAAAATTGAGAGTCAATATTGCTAGAACTGGCTCTATACTCACCTTAAAGTGAGGGGAGGCGATTATCATTTCCATATGAATGGTTATATGTCATTCATTCATGCCTATATGTCATGTGTTTTTCATGAAAATATTGATAATATAAATTAAAGAATTTCACTTTTTAACGTAATATGTTTATATGAAGTTTTGTCTCATAACTCCATCGGAGTTAACTCTCCGCTGGCCTGTCGGCTTAGCCAGACCATTAGCTGCGGAAGGATAACGAGAAGGTTTCTCTGAGGTTAGGGTTCCTCAAAGTTACCCGCTATCACGGACGGGGTCGGTAAACATTCCGTGGTTATAACCTGTTCTGACCCTCGCCCTCTTCCTGGGAACTTGCAGGGATTCATCCACGTGTCCTGGAGTGCAAGTGTCGACTCTCCTATACTAGGTTTGGGACCACCGTACAATAGACTTCAGCCTTCGTGTGGATTCAACTGGGAGAACACCAATCATTCTTAAAATCCCGCAATAAAGGTCGGTTCTATATTATGAGGAGGAGTTAGTCGGGTTTCAGTCAGAGGAAAACAAATTGGTGACCGATGCGGTATTATTTGCCAACGTTTCGGCCTGAACTATGAGGCCTTCTTCTGACCGGATCCCGACTATCTCCTACTACTGATTATCATCGGTCAACCAACATCCCATAGATGATATTATATTATATTTCCAACGAATGGGTAACATGTAAAATTAAAATTGGGAAATTTTTGACTGTGGAGTTATACGTTTCGGGTTCAGTCAAAATGTTGATAAAAAAAAAAAATACTTCCAATTTTGGGGGCTGTAGTGGGGCGAGGGAGAATATTTGCCTTCACGTTTGCCCGGAATATTGCTTACAATGTCGGCGAATAATTTAAAAATAAATGCACATTTTATTTTTCAAGTTGTTTATCGAACCACTTATACTTCAGTCATATGTGAAATTAAGGTTTTATCCTTTTTTTTAAAATTAATAAATCCTTATTTATTACATTATGTTATTAACATATTGTAATTTGATCACATAGAGAAATTACTATAGAAAAAAATGCTATTAAAAATAACAATAAAATAAATTGGTGAACATCACTGTGAAGGGAGAAGGTGCCCATCGAACCCACTCCCAATAGGTTTAGGCATTAAGGCCCAGGAGGTCGCTAGGCCATCTTCGTTTTAGTCGCCGGGAAGGACTGTGAGGATTGGAGAAGGATTGGATGAAATTGGAGTTTACTATTAAAGAGCTTGAAGCGGGTAGAGATGAGATCTTGGACAAAAGGAATATTAAAATCGTGATGAAGAGTAGAGTTGGACACGTAATATGGAGCGTTAGCAATTATTCTGAGAATTTTGGACTGAAAGGATTGTATTCGTTGGATATTGGAAGGCTTAGCGGCACCCCACAGTTATGCACCGTAAGTCCAGATTGGTCGTATTATGGGTTTTATCCCTAAAAGTTTTCTCTCTCCTTATTTGCATTTTAGGCTGTATTGCCGTTTGTTTTATTATCTTTCTGCCAAAAATCACTATAAAATATTTTTTGACCGTCGAGATTATTAGTTGAAAATTTATTGAGATTTGGTCAAGGTTGCACAACCTAGACAGAATCCTAAGTAATTCTCCACTAATTATTTAGCTATCAGCTGGGTTGAAGACATGTAGCCTGTCCTGATTCCTCTTCAGTTCCTCTTCTAGTCCCTGGAGTACCCAACTGAAGACATGTAGCCTGTCTAGGTTCCTCTTCAGTACCTCTTGTACTGCCATAACTACCCCACAGAAGACATGTAGCCTTTTCTGATTCCTCTTCAGTTCCTCTTCTAGTCCCTGGAGTACCCCACTGAAGACATGCAGCCTGTCTTGGCTCCTCCATCAGTCCCTTGAGTACCCTACAGAAGACATGTAGCCTTTTCTGATTCCTCTTCATTTCCTCCTGGAGTACCCCACAGAAGACATGCAGCCTGTCCTTGTACCTCCTGGAGGCATCCAATCCACTCAGAGAGGCCATCGAAGAGCGTGCCTCGAGGTTGGGCGAGGTCGGCCACCCCCCTAAGAAATGCATGCCGCCCCCGCTATCGACCGACGGCTCTGAGTTACAGTGTGCCCCCTTCTCCCCGCTACTCTGTCTTCGGCATCCCGCCCCCGAACCCCAGCCCTCTCCTGGAAGTTTATTCTCGGCTTTGCACACTCCCCTTTAACGGTGAAAATAGCCTTTTTGCTCATCTTCTTGCAGAAAAGCGTATCCTTATGAGATTTTGTCGAGGTTTAGCCTTCAAGAGGAAGTAAAATACTTTTGAAAACTCGTATATATTATCTTAAGACAATACTTTGTAACTATCTTCAAGGCTCAAAAAAATTAAACAAATGGGTATACATATCTGTTTATTCGTTATTATTACATTTATTTTATGAGCTACTATTAATTTGTGAGGTAGGCTTTAAACACTGAAAATTCCTTAGTCGCCACTTTTTGTTCTCTACACGCTTGTCCAGACCTCAGTGACAAATATTCGTCTTTCACATATTCATACTATCTTTTATTATGAATATAATAATAATGAAGAATATAAAGAAACAATGAAGCATTATTTGAATAATCTTTCCTGAAAATTTTTTATGGATGCAGCTTATAACCCGTGTTAACTTTTGGACCTAGGAATTTCTGTTGGGGTTTACTTCCTTAGATGAGTTGTAACCTGTTGACTGACGGAACTCATCAGTCTGTGTAGCTTTCTTCCTTTCCCTTGCCCAAGAACAAAACGGTACTATTCCTCAGGAGAGAGTCGTCCACAAACTCTCCAGCTGGTCCAAAAGCATCTGAGACTGCTGCGCTCTTTATTCAATTTCTGTACTAATTGTAGTATAGAAAACGGAGGATACGAACCTGGTGAAATTTGGCTGAAATTTTAGGCCATGACTTTTGTCATTTGAGTCTCACTTGTTTACCTCCACAACAGAGTTATCATATATTTTTAATTATTATAAAAAAAATAAATAAAAAAA
>KZ807612.1:350893-375577 GCA_000696205.2 Oncopeltus fasciatus | reverse complement strand
TATATATATATATAGGGTTGGGTATATAAAGTTTATATAAAGGGTTAGGTATATTTATAAGCGAGGAATTGCTGAACTCTAGTAGTTCATTCTTAAAAATCTTTGTTTGTTCCTTTTGAAAACATGTTTTACATAATAAATATCATTATGTAACGTTTTACACCTATTGTGTTTTTTTGTTTTTTTTAAATAATACTATTTAAACAACCTGACGCTCTACAAGACATGGACATACGGTGTCTGGGGTGCCGCCAAGCCTTACAATCCGACGAATCCAGTCCTTTCAATCCAAAATCTACCGAATAATCGCAAATGCTCCCCCTTTTTTTTTTTTTTTTAAAAAAAAAAAAACTTTATTTTTAATTAATCTGAACATGTAGAAAGTTTAAAAAAAAAAAAAATCAAAGTTAAGAATGCTGGAGAATAATCTTTGTTTTTAAATAAGAAAAAGGGGAAAGAAAAAAAACGTAAAATATGTCTGTAGGAGAGATTGGTTTTCTCATGTTGTATGCACTATTACCATATTTTCATTACTTCAATGCTGGATAATATTTTGTTAGCTCTGTTTATTATCCATGAAGGTCTATATTCTATTTGAGATTCTTGTTATTATCAATCAATTACATTAAATGTAAAAATAGAGACAGAGGCCATTAAGACAATATTATTTACTTTCTTAGCATATTACATATGTAAAAGATTACATCTGTCTAATGTATCATTTTAGTGATTTCTGAGAGAAGGCAGTCATTTTGTTTGTTCACATGTTAGATTTTCCAAAATAATTTTCGTTAATTTTTCCTCAATCCTACATAGTAGATATCAAATAAGTCCGTCACACATGATATAAGTATCTTAATTAATTAATATCTATTTATTACCTATCGAAGTAAAGAAATGTATACTCCTGTTCGTCGGATTTCACTTAAGAACGACATCTCTTAACATCACTGAGGAAAATTGAATACTAATTCACTCGACACGTTGGTCGTTGGTATACTTGGCAGTGAACACGCAAGCATCTACAAACACGCACATGTATATATTTTTTTTTCTAGCAGGTAGGATCGGTTAAAAACTTTTGGAAAATATTTTCAAAAACCCTCCCATTAAACCAACAACAACTAGAAAAGTCATGTAAAACGAAAAAGTATTTCTCACTGCATAAACTATTTTGTCTCATGACAGCTCAAATAATCTGGGAAATTATATATGCCTTCAATTTTAACAAGTTTAGAAAAATTAATACATATCATTACACAAAAGGAGAGTTTTTTTTTTTTTTTGACCGTAGATTTTATTCTGAGATGATTTTAGTTGGGGTTCGATCAAGGTAGGGTACTACTTGACCGAACCCCAACTAAAATCACCACAGAATATCATTATACAGTTTTTCGTTATACTTTTAGGCTGTGGAATTCAAATATTTTACTAATGTGACTGTCACTTAGGTTGGTTCATATGCATGTTGTCATTTTTTCATTTTTGTATGTCTTAAAACCACATTTTTCCCAAAAGTATAAAATTCTTATCTCTGTTTCAGGTGAGTAAGAAATGGCTTGCCGTTTCAAAAAGGGAGTTCCTAAAGCGTATGTATTTGAATATTTGTTGTGGGTGATTGTAATACATTTATTCTGGGCCACGCTTCTTCGATGTATTTGTCTCTTTTAGTAGGCACTCTCTCGGGAAGTATGTTTGTTTTGTGGGGGGTTGTGAGGGGGCGGAATTTATCTGTTGTGGGTGAAACGACAAGATTCTAACTCAGTTTAGATACCCGCGCGGGAGGTGCGAAATCTAAGCAGTTTTTTTTATAAATTAAATATGGTTATAAATATTAATAAATAAAGAAATTTTCCTAAAAAGCCGAAGAAAGGGGAATGAACTCCAGAGGTATAACAACTGTGCTTTGTCGGAAGAGTTAGGGAAGCACGGGTCACCATAATTAAATTCCTAAATCTCCCTCTCACCATTTTACCATATTATGTACTATCAATGTTTTCGTAATTAAATAACAACACAGATATCGTGATTAAACAGTTTGTTGTCTCCCTAAACCCCCCTTCCACCTTCATTTTCCCTCATACGGTTTAAACTAAAAACCAGTTTTGGTTTTAAAAGCTTGCAGTGATGAGCCTAATAACCAATTTTGGTTTCTATATTTGAAAAAAAGACTTCGGCCAACACTCGATCACAATTTATAAAAAAATCCATATGCATGTTATTGGAATAATTATTGTAATTCTATGAAATANTACGGCGATGAGAAAGTATTATATACATATTTATTGTTGTTATTAACTTCAAAAACAATTATTCTGTATTTAGTGTGAATAATGAAGAAAGCTATTAAAACTGTTTAGTTATTGTATTGTCATTTGCCTTAAACATCCATGGTATATACTGAACAAATATGCTGTGTAAAGTATAGCACTTACTAAAAGGTTATTTCCACCACCAATGAATATAGAACTATCATACCTTCTATTATCTGTCTTCATTGGTTTCTGCAAACCATCTTCTGTTGGCGAGCACTTTCGGTCTGTATTCAACTCTTTGAATTGAGTTGAATACAGACCGTGACAGTGAACGTATGTATTCGGCCCTCGTAACATTAGCAAATTTCCAGTGTTTCATTGAAGATGGATATAAATAATAGAAAACCTTGGGGTATATATATGTCTTGAATGCCCTTCTCTAATGCAGGATCTGTGAAGATCTGTGGAAATTTTTTTATAGACGCCTCATGCTACTAACGTTAGATAGTTTTGATTTCATTAGGAAATGTGCAAGATTACGCTGTGGTTGAGCGTAACAGAATGAATGGGGTACATGTCTACATGTGACGTCACTTAGCACAGCGGATATCTCGTGTCGTGATTTCGAGCCGACAGGATTATGTGCGTTCTTAGCGAATTAAATTAGGGGAAGGCTAACTATATTAAATGCGTTGACTGTAATGTAGTTTTTATCATAGTAATTCTTTATTTAGTTGTAACCGTACATTTTCCATTCGCATGAGTGTTTTTAAACTTCGACTATAGTAATTATTGATAGTTATTTTGAATATATATTAATTTTTTATTCATATTGATAATATTTTTCATTCATGTAAAGTAGATATTAATATTAGATGATTTTAGTTGGGTTTTTGAAAAAAATATTCAAGTAAATATGTAATTTCGAATGTTGAACGGCCTGCACTTCTTTATAAAAAATAGAAAACGAATTCTTATATATATATATTAGATGATATACCTAGGGAAGGCTTTTCCTTGCTTATCCTTAAATTTTGAGATTTTAGTGAAAATCAGATGAAAAAACAAGGAAGGAAAGAAAGACTTGTTTTTTTTTAAATCGCGTCTCTCAATCAAAAACTGCCCTTCGGTTCGAGAACCATCCCCGGCACACTAATAAAATAATACAAATAAAAAATAAACAGTATAACTGACGGGCTGCCTTTGAATTGTCCCCCCACCCCACCCATACCTGCATGGCCCTCAGTCATGTCATGGTACCCCGGATGAGGGAAATCTGCTGAAATATGGCCCTTCTGAGCCCACCCCCCTCCCTACAGATGGCTGAAGAGGTTGACTCGCCAGTCCTTCAGTGTCCTCTCGATCACGAGTTTCCCCTCACGGAAGGAATGGTCGTTTAGGTTGGAATGCAAAGGCTGCTGCACGCTATTGCCAGTTCTTTCGCCGCTACCTGAGCGTAAGAATTGAAACTTAAGTTAGAAACTATTTTTAGTGCAAGGGAACAGAATAAAAAATCTAACTGTCCCAGCCAGGACACGAACCTAGATCTCCTGCTTTTCGGGCCGGTGCATTTACCAATTATGCTAGCAGGACAAATCTGATAAGTTATTAAATTCCCCGCACTAGTGTCGAGAGTCTAACCTCCGAGACCGACGAATATATCGTCTTATGCTCGTAGGAGCTGACATTTTCAAGCTGTTTTAATGACTCTCGTTATTTACTTTTAAATTCGTCTGCCTCGGACGTTAGACTCTCAAACACTAGTGCGGCAAATTTAATAACTTATCAGGCTTGTCCTGGTTGCGTATATGGAAACGCACCGGCCCGGAAAGCAGGAGATCCAGGTTCGAGTCCTGGCTGGGACAGTTAGATATTTTATTCTGTTCCCTTGCACTAAAATCGTTATAATTTACGTGGGATTAAATACCACAAAAAAAATTTATAAACTTAAGTCAGAAAGTGCGTCTTTGAATGAAGCTTTTTATGTAACGTCTGTGTTTTAGAAAACTTTTAAATAAAACATTTATTTTGGAAGACATTTAAGAATATAAATTACAGTGTTACGCTGGCCCCCTTATTTTTCAAGTGTAGAAACCAAAAACGGAACTTTTGTTGCAAAGTCTTGAAATAGATTGTTTTTGGGTAAAATCAAATACGGGAAAAGGAGCTTATTATTGCAAAATGTATGAAGTAGTTTTTGATTAAAATCATATGTTTGGGAAGGGGGGTTTACAGAAAAATTAAAAAAATTACAATGGAGGAGGAGATAGTCGGGATTCGGTCGAAGGCTTATTATCTAATTTCGAATATATCTTGAATGTAACCAATAACAAATTGGTGAACCAACAATGTTTTATTAATATTATTTTTCTTGTGGTAGTTAATGCAATGTAAGTTTTAACAATTTTTAGTGCAAGGGGACAGAATAAAAAATTTAACTGTCCCAGCCAGGACTCGAACCTAGATCTCCTGCTATCCGGGCCGGTGCGTAACCATTTACGCTACCAAGACAAGCCTAGATAAGTTATTAAGTTACTGCGGGGAGTTTAATAACTTATCGAGGCTTGTCTTGGTAGCGTAAATTGGTTTTATTTTTGTCAACGTTTCCGCCTGAATTTCCAATCTTCTTCAGGGCTATGGGTATAACGAAGGGAGAGAGTCACGAATTGCGTGTTCTAACCCATGGTAGGGGCTAGTATCAAATTATAATATTGATGTAATCGTTTTTATTTGTGTATTGGAAAATTTTATGAACATGATGGATGTAGAGTTTATTTCTTTAAACTACTCCTATGTGTGTATGTATAATGTGCACATTATACATGTGTGTCTATTGTAATATATGAATGTGCAGTATTGAATAAACAATTTAAATAGTTATTTGGTTGTGGTTTATTATCCCTCGTAAATTTTAA
Source organism: Oncopeltus fasciatus (assembly GCA_000696205.2). NCBI lineage: Eukaryota > Metazoa > Arthropoda > Insecta > Hemiptera > Lygaeidae > Oncopeltus > Oncopeltus fasciatus. The sequence goes on along the minus strand of KZ807612.1, from coordinate 370,407 downwards.
ACAATTAATGAGAGGGAATAGAAAAAAAAAATCAATCTGTCCCAGCTAGGACACGACCCTTGAGGCTCTCGCTATTGTAGTGGGAATTTAATAAGATATCTAGCTCGTCCCGGTGGTGTAATGGTTTAGCATACCGGCCCGGATAGCAGGAGATCGAGGTTCGTGCCCTGGCTGGGACAGATAGAATTTTTTTTTTCTGTTCCCTTTCATTAATTGTTTGTGTGTTATATTTTAGTGAATTATATCCTCTTGATAAAACTCAACATATTCTTACTCCTCCTTTGTAGTTATGGTGCAGAGTAGGAGGGATTTGAAGAAGGAAATTGTTGTCATCTGACCAAGAAGTATGTCATTATTTCAGAAAAAAATCTGCTAAATTAAATGAGTAAAATATGTGATATTGGTATTGTTTTGTTGCCCCCTCTCCCCCCACTTCTGAGGTGTACTACTCCCTCCCCCACACGTAACTCCTCGCACTGATTAATTATACAGGAAAGTAAGAATAAATAATGTAGCCATTGAGTTCGCTAGGTAGGTGGAAACATGTCGCTCGCGCCATTAGTGAGGTGGTAAGTTGCTCTCATTATCTCTGGCACTAATGAGGTGCCTACAAGTGCGCGAAACTGCAAATAGAAGGGCGCTAAGTGAGTGTGAAGTGAAAAATTGGATTTTTCTTATTGGTGTCCGTCTCCTGGAATGTTCTTGTGGCGATAGAAATGTTGTCGTATCTCTGCTTCGCCGAACTCTGTATGAAAGCCTGTATGTAATTTACTCTCACGACTAATTTCAGAAAAGTACGAAAAATTCCCTATGATCGTTCCCACATTATTTCCCTTCTGGTACGATGGACATCATTACATTGGCGTGTGTGTTGGTATAGGCAGAACATCCGGGTATCCTTAAAGTAAAAGAAAAAAGTCCGTCAAGATAGAGTCTCGTAACATTAGCAAATTTCCAGTGTTTCATTGAAGATGGATATAAATAATAGAAAACCTTGGGGTTTAAATTACAAGCCGAAGAGAGCAAAGAGAATAAAATAAATGGTTAGATCCTAAAACCTTACTATACTATGACAGAGTCATGTGAAAATGTGTTCTTAGGGACAGGACGTCCCCTCTCGCCTTCCTGATAGCCCTGAAGATAGCTTACAATGTAAGCCGAAACGATGGCAGATAATTTAAAAATAATTTTAAAAATACCAACCCACTCATAAAAATAATTGTTTGATATATGTACATAATATATGTATACTATTACTCAAGTGCTAGCGATAGCCTGAATAATTTGAATTGCTGTTCCTTTGCCCCCTTCCACGACTTCCATTCCATGGAGGTTGATTATTTTCTCTCCTTGGATTTTGATACGAGTTTTGCTGTTGACCATATGGTGAATAATTATCAGTCCTCCTATTTTGATTAGAAAAGTTGCCTNGGCCTTTCTGTACTTTACCATTCCTGCCGACGAAAACAAAATAACTAGGCTGATTTTGAGACATGAGCGAGAGTCTGTGTTTCTTCAACCAACTCACGGGTCTAGATATGATTGGTGACTCCGAGGCTTTTCTGTCCAATCTGATCATCGGCTCCCATGGACAGGGTATGAATGGGAGGCTACCACTTGCATAAGCATTTTCCAAAACCAACCCTTAAATTAGATAAAAAATAAAATCTATATTATATGTCCTGTGATACTATACTTACTACCCAGAAAGGAAAAGTAGATGAAGTAATTATCCATCTCAGTTATATTCGGTAATATCTTCCTTAATTAGGAATTTTCGTAAAAATGTTATAGCACATAAACGTTGAAACGTTACATTTTTCATCAATTATGTTAATTAAACTTTTTCATATCTCAAAAACCTCAAAAATAGTATGATTATAAATTTTGTATTCCCTTCTAACTCTCATTTCCACATGCGATTTTATATTTATATTCTTTCATTATGAATATATTAAAATGAAAAGCCTAAATGACGAATGTGGTTTCAACATGTATCATAAAAGTAAGATAAATTACTTTACCTATGGGGAATTACTTAAAGTGAAGCAAAAATCATCATATTTTATGGAGGATGGACATAAAAGAAAATGACGAATTTTATCTGGAGCTATACTTTTACAATCTTCAATATTTTATTTTTTGTAAAAAATTGTATACAATAATAACGTTAGGAAATTCTATTTTACTCCTATTATGTTTTCTAAATTGTTTCGAATCTTTAGCAGTTACGGAGAGATTGACAATTTTACAATTTCGTCTAACTCTATTTCTCTAAAACGGAATTCATTCATTAACGTACTCATCCAAATGTATAGAAAAAACCTGCTTAAATTCAAACAATATCCTATGGTTGTATCATTATATTTATAAAAAAAATTGCTATAGAGCACTTGTAGGTAAAAGATAAGTGCATTATGTTTATATAAGACCATTTTTAAAATTATTTTTTTATCATCTGTATATAAACATTTCATAATTTGCTTAATGGTACTGTCTCAATTTATTGATATCATTACAGAAAATTTGCTAATACATTAATAAGTAGTTTGATACATTTATGGTTTATATAATTTATATAAGCGGGGTGTAATATTGAAGATATATCGGAGTAATCATGGAGGGTTAAGTGCATCCTCCCACCTCTTCCTCTTTGGATCCCACCAAGTAAATGCTTTGGTTCAGAGTTTTGTACATTTTACTATCATACCTTCTATTATCCGTCTTCATTGGTTTATGCAAACCATCTGCTGTTGGCCGAGGATGGATAATGTCCGAAAGCGCTCGCCAACAGAAGATGGTTTGCAGAAACCAATGAAGACGGATAAAAGAAGGTATGATAGATCTATATTCATTGGTAGGCCAACAGAAGATGATTTGCAGAAAATAATGAAGACGGATAATAGAAGGTATGATAGATCTATATTCATTGGTAGGCCAACAGAAGATGGTTTGTAAAAAACAATGAAGACGGATAATAGAAGGTATGATAGTTCTATATTCATTGGTAGCGAAAATAACCCTTTAGATCTTTTACATTTCTTTGCCATTATCCTTTCCCTCTATTGGGTAAACATTAGGCTTTTTCTTTCCATCGTGAATGGATAGGTTTTCCTTACATCATGTATGGATAGGTTAGAAACGACTCACCCATGTGCGAGTGTACCGAGGGCCCAGAATATGTTCCCCGCGTTATATTGGAATGCTACAAATGTACAGCAGAGAGAGTCTCAAGCTCACAATGAAGAATGGCGAGCTCTCACTAACCTGATGAGAGTAATTATGAGGCCTTCAAAGATTTTTTAGCGAGTTGAGGAGGAAAATCAGAGTTAGCTTCTGAACACTTTAAAATAAGGGAACTGAAATAGGGTACCCACAGAGCCCTGAAATAAATAAAGGAGCTGAATCCGGCCCCTCCAGGTCGAAATAAACACAGAAACACATACAAATACACTTCTGTCAAAATATGGCAATGGCCCAAAAATGGGCTAGCCACTAAAAAAAACTTTTAAAAAATGTATGAGGATAGGTTATGCTGGCCTTGCTTGACGCATCGACCACCGAAGTACAACTCCCCCCTGGGCAGAAGAGAGGAAAACTCTTTTTTCCCTGGTGTGTGAAAACTTTTCGCTCGTCAGTAGGAAACGTGGCGATAACAAGAGGGAGCCATCAAGTGTCAAGGCGGACTTTTCCACCCCTAGAGTATTGCTGGGGGCTGATGGGGTAGGTCTCCTCCAGGTCCGGATCGAATCACACCTTTGTAACCTTCCCTTTTTCTTCCTTTTCTAGGGCACCCTTATTTAGGAAGGGTTGTTTTCACTATCCCGTGAGAATTTAGCTTTATCAGTAATTAGCAAGACACGGCTTTTGAAAACTTATCATTGTATTATAAGTTGATTTTAGTTGGGGTTCGGTCAAGTTAGATCCAAAAAATACCAATTTGAAAAAGTGTATTTTTTAAAAAGATTATCTGCCAACGTTTCGGCTTACATTGTAAGTCATGGAAATGTGATCTTAGGGACAGGACGTCCTCTCTCGTCTTCATGATAGACAGCCCTGAAGATGGCTTACTATGTTAGCCGAAACGTTGGCAGATAATCTTTTAAAACAATACACTTTTGTTAAATTTATACTTCTTTTGGATCTACCTTGGCCAAACATAAACTAAAGCCATCTAATAATTATATCTACGGTCAAAAAACTCTCCTTTTTGATCTTATCATTATATCTTCAGCGTTCCTGTATATGATATATTCGAAGCTAATGTATGGTGCCTTCAGTATTTTATTTTCATATATATNTATATATATATATTTATATTTATTTATTTATTTATCATTATTTTAAATGAATCAAATATGGTGTTTGACTTCAATCTGCAAACGATTGGATGTGTTCCATGTCGATTGGACTCAATAGAGCTGCGTTATCCAAGCCATGATTTCTCATTTTTTCATTTAAGATGGACAAAGATAAAAGTTAATGACTAATATTATCTTACAAGTCTTAAGGAGCAATAGGGATTTAAAGCTCGAAAAGTATTAATCTAGCCTAAACTTAGATCCCGCTCAAATCCGTAAAATACTTTATATATATCCATTTTTTTTTCGGGACTAGGTCTTCTAAGGACCACGCAGATATAAATTTGGTCTAATTCCTTTACTATATCAAAATAAGAAGTGAATTTCAAATAAGAAGTGAAAATATGAACATAGAATTGATGTTTTTTTTCTTAGTCAAAAAGAAAGACGAATTCCTGCGGTGGGTATGGAACCGGTGTCTTCCAATGTTTATCCATTCGCTAACCACTGTACTACCTGATCTCCCATGCCACACTTTCAGAAATTTCACTAGTCTTCTCAATAATCGCTCCTTAAATCAATCGTATTATACCCTTCATTAGTAGGGGTTTTATAACTACATTTTTTTTCTTGTATTAAACTTCTTTTACCCGAGAGGTATAAGTTTTTTTTGTTTTTTTTTTTGACTCAGTAGAAGAACCAAGAGGTTGCATAGGATGGTTTATGAAATTTTTAAAAACTTCACCTCTGCCTCAAAATTTTGCCTGATTTACTATAATATTATTTGCATTGAAAGATTGAGGTCCAGAACTGAGAATCGCAGTGAAATATGGCTGTACAATACTACGAAATGGAAATGTGAACTTAGCACGTCTTCTCTCGTCTTCATGATAGCCCTGAAGATGGCTTACAATGTAAGCCGAAACGTTGGCAGATAATCTTTAAAAAAAAATACACTTTTTTTTTTTAAATTGTTATTTTTTTTTTGGATCTACCTTGACCGAACCCCAACTAAAATCATCATCTAATAATATCTACGGTAAAAAAAAAAAAAAAAACTCTCCTTTTGAATACTATGTAATGTTATATCGGTTGTTGTCTAAACGAGCTATGCATGTTGAGTCAGAGAAATAAAGATATATCAGGAGCTTGATCTGGCTTCGGAAATGCAATGACGTAATAGGAATGTGATGAAGCTCTTTGGTCGTGCTATTTGTTGCTCAACAGTTTGTATATATTTTTAGAAGTTCTGTGGCTTTAAGCAGGCGTTTGATCTGCTTAACCAAAGCATTCTCTGAAATCCTTCTAAATGAAATTGGAGTCAGTCCAAAGTTCATTCCGTTTCTTGACAAATATTTATGATATCCACTTCTAAGAAGAATTCTGTAAGTCGCTGTTTCTAGCAAGGTGAAACCAAGTCCTGGCTTTGTGGTGTTGAAAATTGGAGGTCTTTTGCTTTCGGTATTACACTAGGTTTCGTTAGAACATCTAATCATACAAGCAGATAATTAATTTAAAATTTTAAAATTAAAATAGACTAAATTAATCTAGACACATTATCTGACTATTTTACTATTATAAATAATACTCTAATAATGTAAATCTTGTATATTTCATGAATTAAAGAATAAGATGATTTTTATGATTTTTATTTTTTAATAGGAGGAGTTTTTTTCTGACATATATTTTGTGAATCCTTTCCTAAAAACTAGATTTTAAGTCTAGACTTTTGTTATTGATACCATCACTATGTCATCTGTTACGTCTAAGATTAAATCAGTAGATTCATAACTGTCTGATAACCTTTTTTAAAAAAAAGGTTTTTCAAATTAGTATTTTTTTTAAAATGTTCTTTCGCGTTCTACATAAGGATTTATTCATGAGGTATTCCTGCAAGCCCTACGACTCACAAATTATTATTTATTATGAAACGTAGTTAATTTCAAATTGAAATTCTGTTTTGAAAGGAATGTTTTCATCTGCGTTTTTTTTTAAATTCACGCGTAACCCGGTTATCTGTTTTTATTATGTAACGAAGCTCAAACCAAAGAATTCGATTGATGATGAATATTTTAAAAAATTTCGCAAGTTAATGGTATTTCCGTCGTTACGGCGATGAGAAAGTATTATATACATATTTATTGTTGTTATTAACTTCAAAAACAATTATTCTGTATTTAGTGTGAATAATGAAGAAAGCTATTAAAACTGTTTAGTTATTGTATTGTCATTTGCCTTAAACATCCATGGTATATACTGAACAAATATGCTGTGTAAAGTATAGCACTTACTAAAAGGTTATTTCCACCACCAATGAATATAGAACTATCATACCTTCTATTATCTGTCTTCATTGGTTTCTGCAAACCATCTTCTGTTGGCGAGCACTTTCGGTCTGTATTCAACTCTTTGAATTGAGTTGAATACAGACCGTGACAGTGAACGTATGTATTCGGCCAGAAGATGGACTATGTCCGAAAGCGCTCGGGGAGATGGTTTGCAGAAACCGATGAAGACGGATAATAGAAGGTATGATAGTTATAGCACTTACATCTGAAATACCTTAGACTGGAAGATTGCAATTAATTTCGATGTTCATATTGATTATTTATTGCTTTATTCTTATTGTGTATAAAATAGGTTAATTGCCATACTTTTTTGCTTATTATTCTCTTCTGCTTGTAAATTAAATTTACTCCTTTAATCTTATTTATATTCATCTTTAATGAAACTTACAAACCTGCTTAGAACAAGCTCCTGCATGATGATCTTATTCATCTTACCAATGGTACTGAGGAAGCTTTATTTCTTGATAAAAGATTGTCCAGGACTAACTGTTTCTGTAATATCGATTGGTTTATTTGGTCTAAGCCTATCCTACCCAATTTTATCTTTTTGTGTTGCGGCTTAGATCACTCCATTTGTTTCTCAAGATGACATATTTGGTGTGGGTCATTATTATTATTTTTTTAGCTGCTGGAATTCTAATGGTTTAGGCGGAAAGAGAAAATTCAAACTGGCTGGCCAAGGAGCCACGAGAACTTCATTAATAAAAGAGTTTCCGAGAGTCAGATAGACCAGACTGACATCAGGGCGTGGCTTAGTTGGAAGAAGTTGTTGCTTGCTGGCTGACAGGACATCTGTCTAGCTGAAACTTAGTCTAGCATAATCAGTTGAGAATTTATTTGCGGGCGTCTGTGTCAAGAAGAGCGACTCGTCACTGCGGTCAAAGTTCCCCAGGCGTATTTAACGGGGATATAAAAGTTGTGTCGTCCGGACCCTCGGATCTGCTCTGGATTCCGGGAGGGTTGCAAGGGGCGGGGGTGCTATTTTATTTCCTGTGGCCTGAGTACTAGGGGTTTATTGGCCCTCAAAGGACAGGCATAACAGATTTCTTGCAGGACAATCGAGTAGTTTACTACCCTGAAATGACTTAGACTGATCCTAGATCCTGTTTTAGTAATCCGTAAAATATAGTTTCTTTTATATTTTTCACAAGTGTGGATTCAATTTTCTTTCGTTATGTAACGATCCTCTATTGATACTTTATTATTTTAAATGGAAAGTTTTTTGACCGTAGAAATTATTATTAGATGTTTTTTGGAGGGGTTCGGTCAAGGTAAATCTAAAAAATACAATTTAAAAAATGTGTATTTTTTTAATTATCTGCCTGTGTTTTTTTTAAGTATCTGATTGACATTATTATTAAATAGAATCGCCAGAACTAAATGTTATGTGATATCAAAAGTATGTAGAACTATGTAGAAAAATTCACAATTAAAAAAAAAAAAAATTCATCACACCTACCTCTCATGAAGGCGAGAGGGGACGTCGTGTCACCAGGATCCTATGTTTATGACTGAGAGGTAGCGTTTGGAACTTGTGAGAGATTTTTAAGATGGACAACGTTGGAGGTGGAAGGGTGGGGGTAAGCATACCCCCCAGTATGCATACTGAAAATGCATGAAAGTTCATTAGGGAGTCGATGACTTTATCGTCATCCAATAGAATTTCGTCTAGAGACCCATTTAAGTTATATTTTTTCCTTGTTTCTTTATATTTTAGGCACTCTGTAAATATATGTTTGGTGGTAAGAAGTTGTCCACAGACCTTACAAATGGGTTGGTTATCCTTTTCCATTATATAGCCATGAGTAAGTCTTGTGTGTCCTATTCTTAGTCTGGCTAATACCACTTTTCTCTTACGGTCAGTTGACATGGAACTGGATCATACTCTAGGAGTAGAATTTATCTCGCGTAACTTGTCTCTGGTTGACCGTAATGTATTTTCCCATTTATTAAGTACTAATTTTTTAACTAGCGCCTTTACATCATTCAATGTGACTTTTGAGTACATCTGACCATCTTTTATCGCTTTCTTTGCTAGTACGTCCTCATTTTCATTGCCTGAAATTCCGCGGTGTCTAGGTATTCCATTTAAGTGTCACTTTGCTACCTTTCCTCGTTGAGATGATCTAGAGCAATTAGAGAGTCTATTGCGAGATGTTGGTTGGTGAAAGAGCTTTGTAAAGCTAAAAGGACAGGTAAGGAGTCGGCAAATACAGAAATATTTTTTAATAATGGAAATCCTATATTTAAGGCTTTGTTTGTAAGGTTTGTTTTGAAGGAGAGCTAGTGGTTTTTCAGAATGTTGATATTGTTTGAATAAATTAAAGACATTTTTTTAATCCTCTTGAAGAATCTAAATAACACATCTTTCAAAATTTGTTGATTAATGTTTCAAATCCGAAAAAAGAATTTATGAAAAATGTGTCTCCACTGTAGGCCGATTTTGAAATTTCTACGATACGCAAGCATTCGTCAACCGTAAAACTGATGAATTATTTTCTTTTACGCAGGTGGATTTTATAAAATTCCCTCCATATCTGATGATATCTTCGTGAATAACTAGATTTTCTCGAGGGACGTCCCGTGAAAGCCCTCGTGGGGAAAATGGCCTCTTACGGCTGAGGGGAGCTGGCCGATCGAAGAGAGGAGAATGAATATCTAATAGTCATCCTATTATGTAGATGTTGCTCATCTGATCTGAAAAAAAAAAAAAAAAAAAAAAACTCCCGCCCTTCCTGGCTCTCGTCGTTTTAAGCGAATTTCCTCTAGAAATACTCAGGCAGAAACTCAACCTCTCAATATCTTAGATCCTTTGTGCAACGACACACAAAAATGTCCTTATAAATTTTATTTTTGTGTGGTATTTAATCCCAATATTTTAACAATTTTTAGTGCAAGGGAACAGAATAAAAAATCTAACTGTCCCAGCCAGGACTCGAACCTGGATCTCCTGCTATCCGGGCCGGTTCGGAACATAACCTGTACTGTATCCAAAGAGGAAGAGAAAATACCGACGTCCATGCCTCTCTTACTCACCGTTCTTTAGTGACGTCACAATAAAGATGTTATTACCATCGTTTTTCTTATATTCCTTATAGTCTGGAGTGGAACCCCCACCGACATCACTTGGAGTAATGGAATAAGAAAAACGAGAATAATTGTAGAATAAGTGCTAGAGCATTAAACAGTTCATGTTCTTTGAGATGTTTAGGAAAAACTCTTATTGAAGGAGATAAAATATTTTATTTGGTTGTGGTATTTTATCCCACGTAAATTTTAAACAATTAATGAGAGGGAATAGAATAAAAATCTATCTGTCCCAGCCAGGAATCGACCTGGATCTCCTGCTATCCAGGCCGGTGCTTTTACCAGTTATGCTACCAGGACGCTCTAGTTATCTCATTCAATTCCCTCTACACTAGCGAGAACCCAACCCCCGAGAAAGGCAAGAACTTCGTCTTGTACTCGAAGGAGCTGACATTGTAAAACTATTGGTCGACTCTCGTCATTTACTTTCTTTAATTTTTTCTTAATGAGAGGGAATTTTTTTCTTACTCTAAACAATTAATGAGAGGGAATAGAATAAAAAAATCTATCTGTCCCAGCCAGGAATCTAACCTGGATCTCCTGCTATCCGGGCCGATTCATTTAACAATTATGCTACCAGGACAAGTCTGATGATTTATTAAATTCCCCACACTAGTGTCGATAGTCTAACCTCCCTTGCGTTAAAAATTGTTAAAATTTACGTGGGATTAAATACTACAAAAAAATAATATTTATAAAATTAAAATTAAATAGTAAATAACGAGAGTCATTTAAACAGCTAGACAATGTGAGCTCCTCCGAGTTTAAGACGATATATTTGTCTGCTTCGGATGTTAGACTCTCGACACTAGTGCGGGGAATTTAATAAGTTATCAGACTTGTCCCGGTAGCATAATTGGTAAATGCACCGGCCCGGATAGCAGGGGATCCAGGTTCGAGTCCTGGCTGGGACAGTTAGTTTTTTTATTGTGTTCCCTTGCACTAAAAATTGTTGAAAACGTCCTTAGCCTTCTCTAACCTCGCGAGACTTTGTTTATTACTTCCGCTGTGTTTTACTCCCGATGTTCCCTCGCTGGCGAATCCACCATCCCCCCGCTAATATTTGGAGTTCCGTTAGCGGTCTGTAGATCGCGCTCCGATCGATATAGTTTCCATTCAATATATAACTATTTTTTCCTCCCCACTTAGTATTAGATGGATATTACTTGACTCGGGAATTTTAAAGTCATTCCCCTGTCTTAATTGTCCCTTGCCGATACAAAGCTCTTTTTAACGTTAATTCTTTGGCAGATTTTTGTGTTTACGGACATCCCTCTCTTTAAGTCACTCATCACTGGGCTCAAATACTTGTTATCTACTGGATAGGAAGTCAGTTCATGGGGTCTTGTCCACAATAAATATATCTTTTTTTATGAGTTCTTTACTCTTCATTTTCGCTGCTCGCTGTTTACTAACCTTAAATGAATGAATTCCTTTCCTTCATTCATTTATCTCGTTTGTTTACTACTTCCATCGACACCAAAGCGATTATAAGTATAATTTTAATTTTTTTTTTTTTTTTAATATTTTTCATTTGTACTATTTTAATTTCTCTAAATTATAAAATCGCTATTTTCTCTGTATTATAGCAAAATACGAGAGAAAGAGACTAAAAAAAAAAATGAAATTTGACTCACGGAAGTTAATACACTGCTAGGTGTGTCCTTCTTACGAGCTATGGGTCAATAATAATTAAATACAGAAATAAATTGAAGATAATTTATTTAAGAAAAAAAGTATACCTATTAATAACAGATAACAGTTAAATCTATCGCCCTGATTAACCAGTAAATTTTTTTTTTAAATATCTATTTCTTACAGCTAATTAACAATTATGTACAAATAAAACTGCTTATTTACAAAGAGGCTACAAAACAACTTGCTAAATAGTTTTTGCTACATAGTTTCTGTCACTAGTTACAGGCTAGTTAAAGGCTACGACCAGCCCGACACTCTTAAACACGCGATCTGACTTTGACTCGAGGGCAGCTGTCGAACCGCTTATCTGACTTAACAGAATGTTCTAAGCAAGAAATGTCCCTTTTTTCAACCAAATATTTGTATTATTATAGCTTTGATTTAAAATACAATTGATACTTGTGATAAGTATATTCCAGTATAGTTAACTACGCTGGAGAAATTAATCAGGGAGTTGGACTGAAACCCTGACTAATTTCTCCAGCATGATACTCGACGGCCAACCAACCCTCCAACTATAGTTATCTACTGCAATTAGCCACCTGCCTGCCAATTGCTCGATCCCAGGCTGATACCATTCCTTAAGATGGCTGTCGAAGAACTCTTGGACTGAGCACTTTCAACTTCCGCTAAGTGATCAATATAATTCCCTTGAAGAACATAGTCCTGGATCCAAACAGGTAGTAATCCGATGGTGCGAGGTCTGGACTATATAGTTGGTGAGGCAGGAGTTCGATTCCATAAAAGTCTTTAAACTTCTCTTTGGCTCGACAGAAAGTTTGAAGACGAGTTTCTTCAGTGGCATTGATATATATGTANTATATATATATATATATATATATATATATATATATATATATATATATATATATATATATATATATATCCTTTATTTATATATTACATTCTGTTAAAAATAATAAAAACATTTTGTAATTTGATGACAATGTATAATAGAAAATAAATTACATTAATGAAAGTCACATGGGGAGAGGAGGTCACCAGTGTCACCACTCTCGAAGTGCCATTGAAAAGTTTTTTTTTTTAGTTTACAAGAATTTCATAGGACACTATCGTGTTTTTTTTTTGTTTTTTTTTTCTTTTCTTTTTGAGAAATCTAATGAGATTTAACGAGCTTAGATAATGCTTTAAAGGGATTATTAAATAATGGTCAGTATTAAATAGAATTAAATAATTTACAGTCCTTTGAAATCTTAAAATTAAAATTGTCATATTTTTGAATACTCCCCATTAAATTTTGGGCAATATCACCCCACTTAGATGTTAAAAGAGCAAGTTTCGACCAAAAATAAAATATTTTTCGAGTATGAATTTATTAAAATGAATGTATTATAAAATAATTTTGAAAAGTTATTTGAAATAACCTATATTGATAATTTAAAAAAATTAAAGGGGGCGCCAGGGTAGCTCAGGGGATCCGTTCAGGTCTATTTATCCGGCATTACGGGATCAAATCCCGCTCAGGGCAAGCTTTTATCTACAAATAAAAGCTTATCGTGAACCATGGATGTCTAGAATGGATGACAACCTGTAAATAGCCCCTCCATGAACCTAAGTAGTTGATAAAAAATTTTCACACACACAAAAAACACAAAAAAAGTAAAAAATAAAATCCAGATTTCATTTAATTTAATCGTCCTGCTTACATGGTAATCTGAACTTTTTGGTGTTGTCAATTGCGATACATATTACTTTCATTATAATATTTAAGGGATACTTATGGACGAATCAAATGTTACGCTCGATATGGAACATTCAAAGAATTTTTGACACCGAGGTTAGAAACGTGACTCATGAGAACTTCGAGAGACTCCAGTGGGGCCGCTAGGACAAGTGACTTATTTGTTTCTTTGACAATACCCTGGCTGGGTTCACTAACGCAGTGTAGCAGTGCCGAAGCTCGTACCGGAGAGAAAGTGGGAGAAGACAGGTACATATTTCATCAGGTGTTCCTGAGCTGGCTCGTCCCACAAAGTCCGAAGACGTGGGAGTAACCCTGGTGGGCGGGCTAGCTCTGTCCGGACACCGGCTAAGCCTCTCCTAGCGTCTCCTCGTCCTCAACTCAAGCTGAACAGCAAGATTCCCTAACCCACCTTGCCTTTCGTACAAAGCTAGGTTAACCGATCCCTACCTAACATACGAGATAAAAATAAATAAATAAATTCAAATGGAGAGTTTTTGACCGTAGAGATTATTGGTAGAGAATTTTTGTTAGGATTCGGTCAAGGTTGATCCAAAAAATACAATTTAAAAAAAAAAATTATTTTTTACTTTCTGCCGACGTTTCACGTCAAGAACATGTGATTCAGATGACAATATGTCCCCTATTGCCTTCAAGATAGCCCTGAAGATGGCTTGCAATGTAAGCAGAAACGTAAAATTTTCTTACATTTATGTTCTTTAATATTATTCTAAAATATGCAAATTAAAGAAAATTGAGAGTGTACAGGTGAATATTGAGCCCCTTCCCACATTCTATCCAGGGTTAACTGTCATATACATCTTTTTATTTCCATCTTTAATCAATATATAACTGCCTGGAATAGAATATTTTTGACTGTGAAGATTTATTTGTAGATGATTTGTTGAGGTTTAGTAAAGGTTGTGCCTTCATGATAGTATGATGTACTACAAACATTACTTTGTTACTTTAAATTTGTGTATTAATAATGTAAATCATATTTTTTTTTTTGTTTTTCTTACGATATTGTATTTCAACAACACTGACGATGGCTTACAATGTAAGCCGAAATGTCAGCAAATAATAAAAAATACACATTTTTTAAAAATAGCATTTTTTTAAAATCAATCTTGACCTAACCCCAATAAAAAATCTCAACGAATAAATAAATAAATATAAAAAAATGCATTCAATCCCTCTTCATTATAGTTGATAAATATTTGTTTTTGTTTTTTTTAAGTCTTGTAAAATATATATTTCATCTATAAATAATAATACTTGACATTTCAGGTAATCCATCACTCATATATCGTACAAATTTGTGCTCTATAATGAACTCAGAATTTTTTAAAAACATTTTACTTAAAAGCGATATGCCAAATTTATTTTAAAAAACAACCAATTGCAGAATTTAGGCCGTAAGATTAGGTAAACTCTCAGTCCTAATGATTCAGTCCAGTCATGCACTCTGCAATGTGACCAGAAACCTTCCTTGGAGATCTCTCTATACATCGTTTTCACACTGATGATGACTTACAAATTAAGTCGAAACGTTGGCAATAATGAAATGAAATAATTACCCTATAATTTTGGAATAATTTATTTTTCTTTTACTGCCCTAAACCCTCACTAATTTTCCACGCGTCAAAGTATATAAAAACACAGTTTCATTCAAAGAATTATATTAAATATTGGAATCTTTATTTCTTTATTTTATTTTCGCGTCTAATATGGACAGCTCTTCAGGAGGTTAAACTGTAATCTTTTAAAAACCATTGGTTAGGAAAGAAAATTCCCCCCCCCCCCCACCATCTAAGCTATTCCCTTTCTGAGAATTGTCTAGAAGGGAAAAATGATGAAATAGGTCGAAATGGAACAGCAGAGTATAATGATTGCTCAGGTAGACTGCATAGTAGTGAATCGGCTACATTAAAGAAGTAATGACATAGTTTTGGTAGCTTGTTACTTCATTATAGTTTAAGGGGTGGTCTTATTCTTATTTTACATCCCTCCTTGTGATCTTTTATATTTCCTTCCTCTAGCTCGGCTTGCCTTTATCATGAAAAGTAGAAAATGAAAATAGAATAGCAACAAAGAACTAACTCAAAATCTCGTGAGGTGAAAAATTCTACATCATACTGAAAACTGTTGTGGCCTGCAGGTCTTTTTTCTGTGTCATGGAAATAATTCAGGTGGGCTGACCAGAGATAGCGCCTCTGTGGGGAGATAACTACCCCCACTTGGCACTAGGTTGCGCCACAGTCTCGAAACAAGGCATTTCGACCACTGAGCTATCAATGCTTTGGACAAGTTTTTTTTTTTTTTTTTTTGTTTTTTTATCTGAGCATANAACGTATGTATTCGGCCAGAAGATGGACAATGTCCGAAAGCGCTCGCCAACTGAAGATGGTTTGCAGGAACCAATGAAGACGGAGAATAAAAGGTATGATAGTTCTATATTCATTGGAGTAAAATATATAAATGTATACTTATTTATTAATTAATATTAGTGAAGTGTTTATTTGGCGCCATTATATAGCCTTATGGTGTGTGATAAACATCCTTACTCTTCCCGTACTTAAACTTTTATTTATGCATTGAGAATCTATGTTATAATTGAACAAAGCGACAAGAACTCAACAGGCGCCTCGGACTCATATACAGCATTTTTTTTTTTTGCTGGGTTAGCATCTCTTGCAACCACTAAGGGTTGCCACCCCATTCTAAACACCCATGGCTCAGGACAAGCTTCTATATTATAAATAAAAGATTGACCTGGGCGGGATTTGAACCCGCGGCTTCAGGATTGTGAGACTCGTACGGATCCCTTGAGCTAGCCTGGCGCCCCATTTATATAGCCTAAATTTAAATAGGCGCTCACACCTCACATTAGAAGACAAACTGACCATCTACAAGACCATAATACGACCAATCTGGACCTATGGTGCAGAACTGTGGGGTGCCGCTAAGCCTTCCAATATCCAAAGAATACAATCCTTTCAATCCAAAATTCTCAGAATAATTGCTAACGCTCCATATTATGTGTCCAACTCTACCCTTCATCACGACTTTAATATTCCTTTTGTCAAAGACCTTATCTCCACCAGCTTCAAGCTCTTCCATAGTAAACTACAATTTCATCCCAATCCACATGCCCAATCCCTGTCGTCGGANTATGTGCACCTAGGGACAGGACGTCCTCTCTCATCTTCATGATAGCCCTGAAGATGGCTTACAATGTAAGCCGAAACGTTGGCAGATAATCCTTAATTAAAAAAATACATTTTTTTAATTTGTGTTTTTTTGGATCTACCTCACCGAACCCCAACTAAAATCATCTTAGAATAATATCTACGGTCAACAAACTCTCTTTTTAAATTTTTGCTCTCCATCTACCCAAGTACCACCCTAAAGGGATGGTATCTTGCCCTTTTGGTACGCCCATCTTTCTTCCCATTTAATCCATTGAACAGAGATACAATATCTTCTATGTTTTATCCCGTTGTTGGCGTGGGTATTGCATATTTGATGAAGAAGTTTTTTTGGCACAATACTAAGGCGAAATCTTCGGGAAACCCATCCATAACCCCTGTTCATCCCCTAAGTTGCCCAGTTGGACGGGTGTTCGGGCGACGTTACACCCCTGGAAAATGTGATGGTGATCAGTCTCCATTAGCTCTGGGGATGTCGGGAGTGGATTCCTGGGTACTCGCTAAGTCTCTGCCCTGTCTCAGGGGGGACTGGTCTCCTTCTGACATTTTCCTATGCCCAGGCTCACTGGAGTACATGGCCATGGTCAATGTTCATTTAGACTTCTCTCTGAGGTACCCCATGATCAATTCAAATGTCGTAATCCTTTCTTAAAATAAAATTTACATTTTCCTCTGTGTTCTTTGAGAAATGTTTTGGGGTTTGATTTCAAGGGATAATAAAAAAAACTTTAGAAAATTCAAGATTGGCATTAATTTAACTAATTGAAAGGTCTTAAAACCCAAGAAACCCAGAGACTTTTATTATATATATGTAATATATAGTGCTAAAAGCCAAAATAATTTGAGTCAAATAAACTGATATAAATATATCCTAAAAGTACTAGTATATAATAACGAAGATATTACGATTATGAATTTTGGCCTCTATCTTTCTACCCCCCCCCCCCCCCCCCCCCGCCCCTTCAAATATCCAATTTATTTTCATACCAAGTTTAGTTATTTCAAGGGTTTGAATAAAAAGCGCAAATATCGAATTTGGTATCTATATTATCAAAATCCTTTCTTCTTTCCTTGATTCTTTTCTAAATATTATATAGTACAAATGTTACAAAATTATATACAATAAATGCGAGGGAATAGAGTAAAAAAATCTTCCTACCTCAGCCAGATGTAAAGGCATACTTGCCAAGAAAGTAGGAGATCCGAGTTCGAGTCCCGGCTGAGATTGTAAGATTTTTTTATTCTATTCCGGAGCATTTATTGTACAAAATTAACGTGGGATTAAATACCACAACTAATATCAGTATTTAAGTTACAAAATTATATTTTACACCTATTTGTTTCATACATTTTTTCCCTAACGGGATTTATAACTATGTAATTACAATTTGAATTTTTCATACCCTCTAAATCTTCCTCCCCCCTCGACTGATTTAAACTTTTATCGAACTCATTCATCGGAGTGTAAAAAAAAAAAATAAAAAAAAAAAAAAGTTGAAATGCCAAATTTGTAGTTTTACTCCAGAGTACGTATAGACTAATGTATGTGTGCACCAAATTAAAAAAAAACAACTGTATTTTTAGCTTCTCGAATATATAATCAACGAAAATCCGTTGAAAACAGTTTGATTCCCCTCATCTCCATTTCCCTTTTTAGTATAAAGGAAATTTGTTAATAGTAAATATTCTAAAGGGTTATTGTAACTACCAATGAATATAGAACTATCATACCTTCTATTATCCGTCTTCATTGGTTTCTGTACACCATCTTCCGTTGGCGAGCGCTTTCGGACATTGTCCATCTTCGTGGCCGAATACATGTGTTCACTGTCACTGTCTGTATTCAACTGCTATTGCTGTGCTGAGGCAGTTGGATACAGACAGTGACGGTGAACACATGTATTCGGCCAGAAGATGGATAATGTCCGAAAGCGCTCGCCAACAGAAGAGGGTTTGCAGGAACCAATGAAGACGGAGAATAAAAGGTATGATAGTTCTATATTCATTGGAGTAAAGAAAATAATTGTAGGGAGCAATAGCTCTCTTATCGCTGACTGTCGCTATCTGCAGAAGTGGCAGGGAACTCTTTCCTACTGCCCAGGGTGTCGCACTTAGCGAACATGGCAAGTCCTCAAGTTTCAGACTCTTCCCTCATGAGTATGCGCGGGTTGGGGAATTTTCCCCCGGCTCAGTGAATATGGATTGGGGAAGGGAGAGGGTTAGTGGCCGGCCTATCTCAATTATTTACGCGAACCCTGAAATATACAACCCTCAACGTGAGTCTTCCAGTACATTCCAGGTACCCAGTTATTATTTATTTTCCATTATTCGTCCTCAAATCACCCTCACCCCCTGAATTACCATCTTCATCACTTCAAATTCAATACCACGTTATTTATTTATTCTTTTAGCGTCAACAATCCGCTACGCCTGTATTGTTTATATATCTTTTTATTCTTTATTATCCCCATTCTTTTCTGACTAACTCGTTATTTTTGTTCATTCTGTTTATTTTATTTTATTGCACTCTGTTTTCCAACACAGTCCACTCTCTATATCTTTATTGCTACCGACTACAGTCCATCTCAATTCTTTCGTAACCATCAACCTTATGAGTTTTCTTTGTCGAATTCCTATAGGAAATAGCTATTCACATTGGTACTATGACACCAGTCGAAAAAGTTCGACGGACTTAAACCGATCCTATATTGGAGAAGCTAAAATTATGCTTCTAAAAATGATTAGCTAACAATTGTGCGAGTACATTCAAAAGGAGAGTTTTTTTTACCGTAGATATTATTATTAGATGATTTTAGTTGGGGTTCGGTCATGGAAATGTGAACTTAGGGACAGGACGTCCTCTCTTGTCTATCATGAAGACGAGAGAGGACGTCCTGTCCCTAAGTTCACATTTCCATGACTGAACATTATGAATTTGTCTCTCATACCTTATGAATTTGTTTTGAGTTATGAAGTAGAAAGGGGAGTGGGGGTAGCAGGTACAAGGCAGGCGGAAGGTGTAAATGGAAAGCGGCCTGTTACAAGAGAGGGGTCCTCTCTCATCTTCATGATAGGTAGGTGTGGCAAATTACTGCTTTGTGGATATTTCAATTTTTTTCTTGTCAATAAGTTGTTTGTTTGCAAGTTTTTTTATATATATATATGT
>KZ807612.1:305874-329311 GCA_000696205.2 Oncopeltus fasciatus | reverse complement strand
AATCCCGCCCAGGTCAATCTTTTATTTATAATACTTAAAATTTACTTACTTTTTTTATAAATTTATATTTATTTATTTTGTGTCATAAAAATGTTATTTTAATAGTTTTTCACCTATTATAAAACATAATTTGTGAAAAATAGAATTTTCTAAACAAGTTCTATAAAATTTTTACGTAAAACACTTATTAAGGAAGATATTTACGAATGTAACTACGATGGGTGAGCGCTTCGCAATCTCTTCCTTCCCGGCCAGTCAAGAGGCAGGTTTTGTTGTCATATCATTTACCCTCATTACTCTTTTTGGCTTTTACCATATGATATGTACTCTCATTTACGTATGTCTGTAATGAAACAGAGGAAAGATGCTTAGTTAACTCAGCTCCTGCGTGACTGAGCTTTAACTTGAGAACCTAAAATGAGGCGTCCAAGTACACTTATCGATAAATCAAAATTGTTTTTAATTAGGAAATCTATTACAAATGTCCTGTTTTTTAATTCGACGTAGGATTTATGGCTTCTCCTAAGGGTTGGGTGTAACTCCTTAGACGAAACTAAGGCTATGGACGGCAATTTATTCAAAGCAGCTGTTGTGAAGGGTGGTGGGGGGGCTAAAAGTCTCCTTACTCCTGGGTCCCTCTTCATCCCCACCCCACACTTAAGTTCACTGTTAAACTCCTTTAAGGACTCAGGAAATTTACACATTAGCCAGTTTATCCACCCCTCCGACCCTCCTCCCAACCCTAGTTTGATTAACTCAAATTTGGCTTAGAGCAGTCTTGAAAATAAGCTATATGGTTTTATTGGATATATAGCTTAGGCTTAGATAAATATTTATAAATAAAAAAAATGGATTGAAATCTCCTGAGAAGAAATAATTGGAATGAAATTTAAAGCATCCCCTCGTAGCAGATTCTCTAGAGGAAATCAAGTCATCCACTTTGCTGTCATGGCACGATTCTTAAAAATTTTCCTCATGCAACAATAAAAATAGGCGTAATAATTGCTTGTGACTAATTTGATTTTAAATACCGGAAATATAGCATTAAAAGTCAATATTAAATGCTAGCTCGAATGGGGTGTGATGATGGGGGGGAGGGACCTCTCGTCTTTCCTTTTCAAATATATTTTTATTCTGTACCTCAAGTAAAGTTGTTATAGAACAAAAATGTTAGGAAGTTAAATTCTACACCCATTGTGCCTCATGCATTTTTTCATAGCACTAACAGAAACGTGGATAATTCTTCATTTACGTCTCCCTTAATACTCCTTTCCAACTCGTCCGAATTTAACCTAAAACTAATTACTTTTAAAATTTACAAAATAGAAAAGATATGTCCAAATATCGTATGTAATACATTTATTTGAAATAGGTAGAGGGGGAGGGTAACCAAAGGTTTTATTTATAAATCTTCTTTATAACGCATTTTTTTTTAAAGAAAAATTCACTTTAGTTTTGTGTAAGAAATTTTTGTGTAATTAAGATTGCCTACCTTATTTTTTAAATCAGAGATTTCAAAGCCTGCATATATTCTTATTCCTCCTACATCTTTATCCAAGTACAATTAATTTAAAATCTAAGTTTAGGTTAAGCCAGAGTATATTTCTTAATTTTTAATATACTCTTAATTAAGAGAATTATTAATTAATTAATCCTAATACTTTTTCTGTAATTAATTTAAAGCATTTAAAGCGTGATAAGGCACTTGTAAAATTTATTTATATTTTTAATGATTAATAATAATAAGAATGTTATTATCTAAGACTTTTTTAGAGATATATGTCCATTGAAAGTTTGCAGCTACGCTTAATTTATCATTTTTATCAGCTTAATAAATATTATTTATCATATGGACTAATCAGTAATAGTTAACTATTTGGTATTTAGTAATATCAGACCGATTTCGTTGCTCATTTATTTTTTGATAAAAGTTCTTTGAATTAGAAAGTTTGGTAACGTTAGTGGCTTCGGCTAAGGAGTAAAATAAACACTTTTGGTTATTATTTTATTAACCCAGTTAATAACAATATTCAATTCCTTTTTAGGCGTATTTATTTTACTGTACGTACTCCTTATTATTTGTTGCAATTCTGTAATACTCCAACAAATTCGTTTGCGGGAGCGTATACTAACCATGATTCTGGTCCTGCCTTTAGAGCTGGACGTAAAAAGGAAGAGATGACTCTTTTTAACGCAGTAACTAGAAAAAGAAAATAAATAAATAAATAAAGGAAGAGAAAGAATGAGTAAAGCTCGTTAAGACTGTGTAGCAAGAAACGATCCCTTCTTCCTTTCTCAGCTTCCTTTTAGTCATTTTCGCCCTTAACGAAGTTTGTGGATAAAAAGTCAAATAGCGAATTTCATCTTTCTATCTTGAGAAATACATTTATTTTTTAAGCGGCCTCAAAAAGTACAATATAGTTAAAAATCATTTAAAAGATATTACAAATGGACGTGTAGAAATGTTAATGTAGTATAGCATTGTTTAAAAACGAAATGGTCATAATTTCTAGTTCGATTCTTCACAATTTTAGGAATAGATAGGTCGAAAACATGTATTTAAAAAAAATAATTATATTTACTGAAGTTTTGACAGATCTATGTACTGTATAATAGAATAATAAAGAAAAAAAAAAAAAGAAGTAGTATGGACCAAAAAAATTAAGAAATATTACAAAATTAGCAATATTAGAAAACAAATCTTTTTAAATTATCAACTTATAACAAATATTCTAATTTATAGGCAGTGGATAATGTTATAAAATACAATTTTTTAACATTTTGCATTTTAAATAAGAATATGGGGCGCCGGGATAGCTCAGGGGATCCGTACGGGTCTCGCAATCCTGACGCCGCGGGTTCAAATCCCGCCCAGGTCAATCTTTTATNTTTTGTGTAAGAAATTTTTGTGTAATTAAGATTGCCTACCTTATTTTTTAAATCAGAGATTTCAAAGCCTGCATATATTCTTATTCCTCCTACATATAGGAGATACTTTATTGCCTTAGGACGATGAACCCTATAACAGGCTTACTTACAGGCAATATTTATACTCCTTAAGTTGAATACAACTTATTAATAAATTAATTAATAGATAACCACACTAAAAACAAAACAAAATAAATAAAAACAATAGCTTTTCATTAACTATGAAGAAATGGTAATGTGGTAATCTACTAATAAAACTATAATAATAAAAACAATACCCAAGACAGATTACCCTATTAATAATACACATAAAGAATAATACATATAAAATAAGAATAAAGAATAGTGAAAGGCATCACTTAAAATCATTACACAGCAACACATGACCAGCCACCCGTACCCCTGAGTCAGTGACAAGAACATAACCTATACAGGCCCTACTAAAGGACGATGGAGCCCTTATTTGTATTGGGAGGCTAATGAGAGTGAGTATATTTTTGTATTTTCTTATTAATTGCAGTATGTTTAGCATTCAAATAACATTTTATAATTTTATTTCATTGTAAGAAAAACTAGTAATGAAGCTACACATGAGAAGAGAAAGTGTCCAGTGACACCACTCTCTAATTAAATATAATCCTTGTTTCTAGGAAGTCCCTAGGCCATATTCGTTTGTGCTGGCAGGAAGGGTTGTAAGAATTACAGTTGGAGAACAGGGCCTGTGCAAATGG
Source organism: Oncopeltus fasciatus (assembly GCA_000696205.2). NCBI lineage: Eukaryota > Metazoa > Arthropoda > Insecta > Hemiptera > Lygaeidae > Oncopeltus > Oncopeltus fasciatus. The sequence goes on along the minus strand of KZ807612.1, from coordinate 325,652 downwards.
CTTTGGGTTGTCTTGGACTGGAGGGATATTGAAGTCATGGGGAAGGGTAGAGTTGGATACATTATAGAGAGCATTTGTTCATTGGGTACATTCAGAGGATTTTGGATTCATAGCATTGGATTCTTTGGTTGCTGGAAGGCTTAGAGGTCGAAGTAGTCTTTTAAGAACTAAAAAGTAATTTAGATTTAACCATAAAAGGTTTTTTTTTTTTTAAATAAAAAGGTTTTTTTTTTTTTTTTTTTTTTTTTTTGGTTATTGGTATGGAATGAAGAAATTACGCCCCAGCATGGAGTGAAGGGTTCTGTGATGGTTCTGGAAGCATGTCGCCTGACAATGGGAGAGGAAATGACGTCTCATCCTGCGTTCTTCGTCATTATTTGCACTGCAGTTATGCGGACTGTATAAGCGAGTTTTTATTTTTAAATCATTACATAAACATCAAATTAACTTTTATCAGTTATGTTAATGTATTATTTACAATATTTTCTATGAGTACAATAACAACTTTTTATATAATTTTATTGAAATTGTTTTATAAAAAGGGGTCTGGTGGTCCAGTTGTTATGACAACGGACCTCTGAACCTTTCTCTGTGTATACATTCATTTGTAATAAATCAGAGAATGCTTGACATGCTTCCAGTAACAACCAGCCTGTACAGTTTTTTTAACCGTAGATATTATTATTAGATGTTTTTTTCTTGGGGTTCGGTCAAGGTAGATCCAAAAATATACAAATTTATTTTCTTTTTGGATCTACCTTGACCGAACCCCAACAAAAAAACATCTAATAACTAGCCCTAATTTTTTAGGGAGTGTTCTACTTTGAATGGAGAAAAAAAAAAAACCAGTTGATCATGATAGTGTGCCGACCATACACCTCCTCCAGTATTTCCTTAGAAGCAAATAAACACATTTGTTTTTCTCCTAGGTCTTTCAGGCTTGTTGTGGGAAAGCTTTTTTTACATTTATTTTGTTATTTTTTTCATTTTTCGCTTGCACACACATAGAGACAAATCATTGAAATGGAAAAATAATTTTTTCAGTTTTTTAATATAGTATTTTGTTAATATATTTAACAGCTAGTGTGTAGTCTGTTCTACTCTAAAATATACATTTTAAATGTTTTTTTTTATGTTTGTGTTTTTTAATGATTAGAATATAAATGTTAAAAAATTAAGTTTTATTCTTATCATGTTTTATACTTCTTTTTTTTTTTTTTCTAACACGACAAATATTTAAGATATAATGCAAACGGAGAGTTTTAAACTCACTCATAAACATTTGATCCAGTTTGCATGTGGTCCCCTCTTGCCTTCATGATAGCCCTGAAGATGGCATACAATATAAGCCGAAACGTTGGCAGATAATCCTTTAAAAAAATACCCTTGTTTTTTTAAATCGTATTTTTTGGATCAGCCTTGACTGAACCCCAACAAATTTAGTACTATTAAGATATAACTATTAAGATAAAACCCCCTCTGTCCCCAAATCGTTTTAAGACGTTCACAAATCCACCCTTTCTATTCGTGTTGAATTTTAAACTTCTTAAAATGTCTGTTGGGCATTAAGAAAAACACACACACACACACAAATACACACATTTCTCTTAGTAAGGGTTATTTAACTCTCTCTATTTCTACTGTGGCATTTAATTCGTAAGCTAGTCGGGTTCACTCCTCCCCCCCTGACCTTTTACCACTCTGTTCTTTATCTGATGCTTCCATTTCAGATTGGAATTATCAGTTCTTTGTTATTTTTCTTAAATGTCTTATATTTTATTATCTGGGTGCCCTTATAAATCGTTCGAACGTGATCTCTAGCTTGATTTACTAAAACTACATTTGTTTACAATCCTGAAACGCCTCGTACAGCTGTTCATCACGTTTGCTCGCTATTTACAGGACTGTATTGATATTGTAATATGGCGCAGGGTAGAGGCTAGGGTCGCAGGCGAGCACGAATCCTACAGCCCTTAATGCTCTCCCTGTCGCCATTAAGGGCTCGAATTTCCAAATGCGGAAGGCACGCTACGTTATTATCTTCCGTATCGCTACGTGTTAGCGTCCCCCTCCCTTTAACCTCCAAGCAGGTGAACAAGTTTGAAGATGGCGGTTTTTTAAGGATGGACTTTTAAGGATACAACAATCTGTTACATGGTATGAAGTTGGAAGGGTGCGGGATTTATTCTCTATCATGGCGGTTATGAATTTGAAGAATAATTGAGAAAGTCTGTCATGCAGGGGTTGCTTGTCGGATGTCCCATAATTTATTAAGATGAGCGTACAGACATTAAATGGGGAAATTTTATTCACAAGCCGGAAACAACAATAAATGTAAAAGATATGTCCTCTGAATTTTAGTCTAGACGGACTTGAAAATTAGAGTGGGAGGAGCACTTATACATTATAGTTAAATTTACAATTTCTTCCTCAATACTCATTTTTTCATAAAACTGTTGGAGTGCATTAACGTTAAAAAATTTACATTTTACACTTAGTAATGTAATTTTTTTGGTAGCCCAATCAATAACAGAGTCATTGCGATTATAAATTTTGTGCTTTTTCTCTAACTCCTCTTCTTGAAAGAAAGAAAAATAAGTTTTATTCTGTGACTTAAGCCTCCTTGAATAACGAAGAGATCACAGCTGGCAGTATAGCTGATTCTGACCTAGTTGCTACAATAAAAATAAAAAGTACAAATAAACAATAGGCTAATAATATAAACTATTTAGAACAGAACTATGAAAATATTTACAAGTAAAGAAATGGAAGAAATAAGTAATAACAATTTTAAAAAACTAAGAAATATAAGGGGTAAAAAAAAAAAAAATGCACAAAAAGACTTTCTTAAACTCCCCTTCTTTTTATTCGATTTCAATTGAAATTGAATTCCTTATAAATACGGAATTCCTGTTTGGATAGTTTATTAATAAAAGGACCTGTCCAATAATCGAAATTAATTTCTAATCCTATTTATATTTCTTAATAAGCATTTTTTCGAAAAATTTTATTGTACATAAATGTTTTAAAATTATAATTTAGACTTATGTTGTTCTATATATATTTTTTGTAACGCTAATTATAACCAATATAATTANTAAAAAATTATCTGCTTAATATATATATAAATATATATGTATATGCTACGCTAATAGCGTAGGGCCATAATCGAAAGACATTTTTTAAAAATAATTAGTAGTACCTCATCGACCTGGCGTCGCTTGGGCGAACTCGTTAAGCTTAACATTTCTGGACTTTGGGTCTGCAAGGTAAATGTATGGAGAATACAGTGGTCTATGCTAATGTAATAGTCATGTATTTGCATTTTATTTAAATAAGAGCTAGCCAAGTGTACTAAGGCAATAAAACAGTTGACTGAAATAATTTCATGAAATTTGAAATGAACGTGGATTAAATTCATGGTTGTATTCTTGAACCAGCTGTATCTTCGAGACGATTAAACATGTCACCTTCTGACTTTCGTTAATGAAAAACATGTGAAACTCGCTCTCTTAAATTTCGTTGAGATCCATCATTCTTCAGACATGTTTAGGTGTTTATATTTTTGTAGTAATTAAAAAAAATAAAGTATTGTCGAGTGAAATTGGATTTTGGAATTTTCATGTATTAATTTCGAGGGTTAAGATTATGATTTATCTGTACGATTATTAAAACCAAAAAAAGAGTCAGCTAAGTAAATTTCAGTATAGATGGACATATATAAATGTAATTTATTTATGCAACAGTGGTAGCATTGAGAACCAATGCAACTAAGAGAATTAGTCCTTCACGTAAGAGCTGTGTAATGTTTGCAGACTTCCCATGTTCCATTGAGATATAGATGAGATTAAATGACTTATTTTATCTAACAAGCTAGGGAGGTCATTTAAATTGTAAGTAATTTGGGAGATCGCAGGAAAGGAAGAGTGGTGGTATATATTAAATAGTTACATCCGTAAATATAATGTATAATAATGTAAAAATATTATAAAATTACATTTCACGCCTATTTGTTCTTCGAACATTTTTGCAAAGAAAATAAGTACGTATTGGATTCTCTTTAAACATCATCCTATCGGGTTTTAAGCAAATATAAAAAAAATAAAATATCAATGTAATAAATTTTGGTCGCGATCATATGGCACCAGATACAAGACTTATGCAAGTTTAATTAAATTAGTCATAAATTAAATCTTATAAGCAACATAGATCATTGATGGTAAAAGGAAAATCCACTAAACCCAGGTCTACTGACGGGGAAAAAGGTCGGGAAGTACTCAGACATCGTAATTATATCGGTAAATATGTACCGTAAAATACATGTTTCGTTAAAATTATATAGGACATGTATTTTAGAAGTCTTACAGTAGATTTGGTAACTCAAAGAAAATGTCAAGCGAAAATGCCAATATTATATATTTTCGTCTTCCCTTGAATCCCATTCCACAATCTATTACAACCATTAATGAATTGAATTTCTATATCAGTTTGCAATTATAATCCTAAATACTGAATCTGGTTTTATATTTTAAATTAAGTGTTTGGGCTCTCTCATTTTCAAATAATAAAACAATATTGAGTATTTAAAATTAAAAACAGTTAAAACTTGTGTTTTCAGGCGTCTTTTTCAATATGCGTTTCTTTTTACAGTATAATATCAACCTATATATTTAGAACTAAAAATGTGTGCCTCCTCAATACTCCCCCCCCCCCCTTCGACGGAATCCAATGGTTTGCAAAGAGAATTTTGATTACTAAATTTGTTTTTTTTTTAAACATTGTGGACGCTAGGGTGGGCGCGCACGCACACGCACACACACACACACTCACACAAATCACACTCATATATATATTGAAAAAGACTGGAGAAGCTCGTACAAGAGGACCAGACTTGTACGGGAAGGGGCCAATTGATGGTGGCCACCTGCTTCCTCACTTAAAAAAGAAAGTAACATTTAACCATAAAGAGCTCCTCGAATTATCTAGGCCTTTTTTAGATCGCGTGACCTATAACGTCTGGTCCGCAACAGTGAAATGTTAATTGACAGTAATTAGTGAATGCTGACAATTAGCAAGTTGTTTTGAGACTTCTTTGTAAATAAGCACTTTTAAATTATTTGTTTACTAATATCTAAACTAATTTTTTTTTTCCACTTATGTATTTTTTAGTTAGTAAGAGCAGTGAGTTCGATTGTTATCTGTTATTAGTAGGTGTACTTATTTGCTATAATAAGTTAATTTAAATTGATTTTTGTATTTGATTATTATCAAGGAACCCGTAACCCTTAGCAATATATATATATACTTTGCACGAACCATATTTTTAGCCTCTTTATGTTATTGTTTAGGCGAAATTATGTTGTTTTCTACGTGAATAGCCTGACTCTTCAAGGAAAAATCTGCTAATGTTAGCTGCAAGTAAGATATTCCGGCACTTAGTGATGAAACAGCGTTTTCCAGAGAGATCATCGTGAACACACCACTATCCAATGGGAGAGCATAGTCTGAAGGGGAATTAAAAATGCACTCTGTTGATTGGAGGAATGAGCGATCAGCAAACAGCCGCAGAAAACCATAAAAGCGTGGCGTAATTCATGTTTGACGAGGAAGGAAGGTTGCAAGCCAAACATGGCGGTTCAATTACGGACGCCTGATTTCTGTATGGCCCTCGCAGACCACATGTTTGTTCTGATTGCCGTAATGCGCGATACATATGTGCATATGCATTCTAATCACGTACGTACATATGGGCGTACGTCTGTACACTTCCTCCACCTCCTCACATAAAGATGGGCTCTTTCAGCGCATTTCCCTCAAAGAAATCCTTGGACACGAATATAATTTGTGAAGGGTCTTCAAAAATGTTTATGCTGAAAATATGAAAGGCTCTTTACTGTTTGTAATGCAAAAACAAATTAAATATTCAAAAGGAAAGTTTTTTTTTTTTTTTACCGTAAATATTATTTTTAGAAGATTTTACTTGTGGTTCGGTCAAGGTAGATCCAAAAAAATACAAATTTAAAAATTTTTTTATTTATGGCTGAGCATGGAAATGTGAACTTAGGTACAGGACGTCCTCTCTCGTCTTCATGATAGACCTGAAGATGGCTTGCAATGTAAGCAGAAACGTCGGCAGATAATCTTTTTTAAAAATACACTTTTGTTAAATTTGTACTTTTTTTTTTGGATCTACCTTGACCGAACCCCAACTAAAATCATCTAATAGCGAATTAAATATTAATTATTCTTACTGAAGTTTTTCTGATTAATATATAAATTATAAATCCCCCTAAAAGAAGGTGTTAAAGAACATATAGGTTAGAAAATTGAAGTTGTAATATCGAATATATTACCTGTACCAATTTCAGTCTTCCCCATAACCCCCTCGCCACATCTGATTGCAACCAAAAATTATTTTATTCAAAGATTTAGAATATAAAGCTTATATTCCGATATTGGTAAATTCAAAGACGCAAAGACATACATACAGGCAGGCAGGGGTCTTAGTAATCCTCCTCCTTAGCAATCCTCCTCCCCCATCCTCTTTAGCAACTCCTCCCTAGCAATCCTTAGCAATCCTCCTTCCCCTTCATCTTTAGCAACTCCTCCTCCTTAGCAATTCTTAACAATCCTCCTCCTTAGCAATCCTTAGCAACTCCTCATCCTTAGCAATCCTTATCAATCCTCCTCCTTATCAATCCTCCTCCTTAGCAATCCTCCTTAGCAACTCCTCCTCCTTAGCAATCCTTAGCTTAGCAATCCTCCTACTCCTTAGCAAATTAGTCAGGGGACTAATAATATTTAGTCTGAATTTGCAAAAGATGAACGACTATTGAAAAATGGGCAATTTTTCGGCCTGTCGCTTACTTTTTCTTTAGATTTGGATTGCGGTGAAGTGTGAAAGAATCCCAGATTTATTTTTATTAGTCTGGTGCATCACATCAAAATGTTCAACTGTTCCCATACGCTGGAAGTACGTTCACCGTCATTTTTTAAAGGTGTTTAGAAACTAGACTCATAATTTAAAAAAAAACTCATAATAATAATAATTCATTATAATCTTAAAATTTATTAACATTTATCTTAGAAATATAGTCTTAATAGAATATTTAGTTAAGGAATTCAAATGAAACTCACTTTTAATATAAATTAGAAATTTAAGAATCAATGGAAATATTTCTATAACTAATTTTTTAATAAGTAAATGGCTATTATTATAAATGTATTTCTTTTCAGAGACTAAATTATTTTAAGGAGTTGAATTACTTTTACATTTATAACTTGATAAACTGGAAATCCCTCGAAATCTAATGAAGGGACTACATTAAAAATAAAATTGCTGCTTAGGGGACGATAAAAAGAAAAACTTCAGGAAAATATCTTTTAAATAAATGGAAAGATTAGAAGCTTAAAAAAATAAAAAATTCAATCCTGACTCCAGAGAAGGACTCATGGATATTAGATTTGGAATTTCTGGAGTGGGGACGGAAGATGTCAGCGCGGGCAGCTAAAACTTTATTAAAAATCCCCTCTCTAGTATTTTCAGTTCCTATTATGTTACATTCCTAAATAGGTAAAGACTTTCAAGATTTCGGAAATTATGTGTTGAACTCCTTCAAAAATAAACATCTATTTAACATAGAATCATGGTTCTTTGTGAATGGATTGTTACTAATTCATCTTCCGCAAATTAAACAGTCAATGAATTTGAAAATGCTGAAATAAGAGACACTCTGATGCTGCTTGCTATAGTTTGTATATTTTAAATACTATGTTACTATCTTCATTCATGTTATAAAATTTATTTTACACCTTCTATACCGTTTTATACAAGTTTCTCTTAGACCTTAAACCGAATATATTTAAATTTCAAATTTTGAACTTCCTCTGAATCCCTCATCTCTTTTGATTGATTTTTACCAATTACAAACTTATCCACCAGTGTGCAATAAAAAGCTTAAATAGCGTAAAATATAATTGAATATAAATATCATATAATTACAATTTACACCTATTTTTCTTATAATTTAATTCGTTATGGAAATAATAACGAAATTATTAATATTTTAAGTTTTGGACCTCTTTGAAAGCATATTTTCTTCCACCCTTCACCTTCGACCTCTCCCCCCCCTATTACAAACTTATCAAAGGGTTTCGAAGAAGATGCCTAAATACCGAATTTTGTTTCCATAATTTTAAAGACTCATGAATAATAAATAAAGAGATAAAATAAATAAAAACAGTCTCTCTTCATCAATTATCTCAGGCAAAGGGCGAGCAGTCTTCCCGAATATAAAAGAAACAATCTGTATAAGTATACTTTTTTTGTGTGTGTGTATGTGTTTGTGCGTTAACTTCACTCTTTCTTCCTCCTGTTCTTTTTTTTTTTTTTTTTNGCATTTTTTTTTGAGAATATGTAGATTTATTATCGTTCGAATGTCAGTTTCCCTATGGGTTTTTGTTGTGTTCACTGTGCGTCCTATGCAAGTGTGACAGACACCATGTCGTTCCTCCATCTTACGGTCCGAGCTAGGACACTACCTTCTTAAATGTCATTATCCGTGACAAACTTCCTTACAGGTCGTTTTAGAGTTTTTTCCAGCAACTTCTTCTCTCACGATTCGAGAGTTGGATCCTTCGAAGTTTCTTTGTCCATTCCAGGGACTTTGCGATGAGTGTACACGGTCCCCCGAACGCCCAGGTTGGGGGACTTCGTACTTTCAGCCTCCGTGACTAGGACTCACATATTACACCTGTTATGGCGGACTTATCAGCTTCTATAGGTGTCGCAGCTGTTGTGTCGGGATTTATCTATCTACATTCAGCGTCATATTGTGCCATATTCACTTTGAAGGCTACAGCTAGTACTTGGTGCTTGTTTGTTCGTGATATGTTAGTAAATGCAGATATAACTGCACAGATACCTACGACATCTAAACAGTGACTCTTAGCTGATAAAGCTCTAAGGAAATATGAGCGTCGAAGAAATTCCTAAAATTTAGTTTCTTCTTAACTATTATTGGCGTAACTATGTAGAGTTTAAGATTATTATTATAGAAAAAAAAAATGTAAAATTACTCAAAATTTTCTAACACTTAATTGTGTTTAAATAACTTATGAATTGAGCATTTATAAAACTTTTTTATACCAGTGTTACTGGCTAAACTGAACGGGATTGTAAATATTTGTGCTAAATATTTTATTCATTGCCCAATTCAATAGCTTATATGAAACTAAAAAAATATGGCAAACCATTTGATTAGACAAAGTGTCCTCTACTCTGTGCTATCACATTTTACTTTTACATTTTCAATTTACCTCCCAAATAAATAAATAAATTAAATTATTTAAATGTTAAAGAAATAATGAATACATACATATGTATTATAATAAAATAATAATGAGAATAGCTTGGAAATTTTTCTAGTTATATTTACAATATTCTAGATTCTTCTATTTTTTTTAATTTAATGCAGCTATTTTGCATTTTTAATTGTTTGTTTTTTTACATTAACTATTAGAGGACTTTATATTACATCAACATTTTTCTAAAAATGTTCTTAGAATTGTATTCATCTTAACTGAAACTAACTTGACTCTCAGGCCGAGCTGAGCCTGGAGCATTCTCGAGTCGCGGGTACAGTTGGTTGTATTACAATAAAACCGCCTTTGCTGGGAGAAACAGTGTTGAAACCCCCCAGCTATCAGTCATGCTAATGAAGGTGGTAGGCTAACCCGCACGACAGTCGTGTACTGCGGCCCTGAATACATTACAGCCTCCTCTGATCACCTCGACTAGTGAAGGCGGCTCCCAAGGCAGATAGAAACAGATCCCACTTCCCACTTCTGATGAACCGATCTACTACTGGAATTATTAGAAAATCAACAGGTTAATAGTCTTTGGCAAAATTCCTTCAGCTAATGAAGACATGAGCCTCCTGTATGTGCCCTATATGTTTATGTCAGAGACAGATATATTTTTATCCTCAGTTTTAGGTAAATAAGTAACTCTTTAAGAAGAAGGGTGTTTATGCCAACATTTCAGCCTATGTCACAAACAATGTTTTAGTTCAAAAACAGATGGAAACCAGATTATGCTCTTACACAAACACAGAAATAAACACGGAGAGAGAGTAAGAGAGTGAGAAAGAATGAGTAATCGATTTATCAAATGTAGTTGTTTAAATATAATGTAGTATTATATACATTTGCGTACGCCCTAAAGCGTATAAATTTTTAAAATGTTAATAACCAATTAAACGAAACATCATTTCGTATTTTGGCGAATTAGTTTGCTAATAGCTGAAATCGTGCGAGGATTTAGAGGAAGTTCAAATTTATAAATCGCTAATATACATGCTGTTATAAGTTTGTGATAAAAATTATAAAACTTAATAGTTCAAATTTCTCAGTCATTTTCGAAATTACGTTTTGTTATTTATTTATTGTTTTTTTGTTAAAACCTTCTCGTTTCGTGACAGAGATATTATATCCGACATTTTTTTTTTTTACGCTGAAAAATTTTATCCTATTTCTTGCTGGTTGTTTTAGGTTTATATAAACTAGCTGAGTGAAAAAAAATTAAATAAAGACCAAAACTCTCCTCCATTATTGGATATTTTTCTTTTTAGCCAAGACAGTGATCGACTTTTTTTTGCAACACAAGAAAGTGCTTTTTTGCCGAAAAAGAATGTGCTGGCGATGATTTTGTAACCTCGAAATTACTCTAAAACGCTCCTAAAAAAAAAAAAAATAATAATAAGTTTTTTCTTTCTTTATCAATTGAATAAATTATTATTAGTTGAAATCATATAAGGATGTGGTGGATATATACTGTTTTTTATGTATTTCATATAGTATTGAGATATAACTGAGGATCCCCCCCCCCCTCCACTTTCTGCGTAAATGAAAGCCAACCGCCTAGTATGTAAACTAAGCTTATTTGCCATGTTTTTTTAAATACAATTGCTAGGTCCATAGGATCTTTGGGCTGTCATTCGTTAAGAAGAATAGTCACGGTACAATTCGGCGATGTGTGTCTTAAGATTCTCTTAAATAGTCCTCACCACCGTATCTTGGACTGTATCTCCGACAAAGGGTCTTCGGCCGATGGTGATGATGTAGAATGAACCCTCTGCAAGTCGATAGGGACGAAGTATCGACAAAGCCACGAACATGCACGGCGACGACTTCTTATCACGCGACTAAGCCCCTCCATTTAACTTGGGACTCTGCACTCTCAAACTCCTTCTTCTCTCTTGTATAAAACTCTAACCTCTAAAAGAAAACAATTTTTTAATTTTCACTGATGAAATAGTATTTACATTTTTTTAAATATAGTTTTTGTGTTATTCATAGTTTCTTCTCTAGGGCTTAATCGTGTCGAAAAGTTGTTTTCTGCCGAACTTTCACACAAAGCCTGTGATGGCTTCTTCAGGGCTCAGTAGAGAATGATGATTATTAAAAAATAATCATAGGATAACCCACCAATTTGTGAGGTCTGTGGACAACTTCTTACCATCAAACATATATTTGCAGAGTGCCTAAAATATAAAGAAGCAAGGAAAAAATATAACTTAAATGGGACTCTAGACGAAATTCTATTGGGTGACGATAAAGTTATCGACTCTGTAAAAAACTAAAAGAGGGCAGGCTAATAAATCTTATCTAGATGTATTTTCAGTATGCTTTTTTTCCATTCTCTTTTGATATTTTTCTTATAAATTTCAGAGCTAGTTTTCTAGCACAAAGAAATTACTATGTACACCCACATAATGACTATTCGCATTAACAATACATTACACCTCACCATGTCTAAGAAATTCTTCTTCTTGAAAAAAGATACGCCTTAATTTTCGTGTCTGAAACATATATTAGATGGTCTGCAAAATCAATTTTATATTGCAAACAATTAAGAACTTATTTCTAATTATTTATTTTGTTTACAAGATAAATCCACATCACCAACAGATACAATAAGTTCTTACTTATTAATTTATTTTTTCAAAATTTAATTAAAAAATAAACTAGAGGTCTTAATTTAATATTGTCTGAAGACCTGGCTTCATTTAAAACAAATTATTAGGGTATTAATTGCACTTATTAGTTGTAAGGGTTTGCGTACTATGCTCCCGAAAAAATACATATCTACTATGAGTAAAGAATTTCTGGGCCAAGTTTAATCCAAAGAAATTATTAAAAAAGTCTATTTTTTTATTATCTACCGACGTTTCGTTTTACATTGTAAGCCATCTTCAGGGCTATCATGAAGATGAGAGAGGACGTTTTGTCACTTGGATCAAATGTTCATGTCTAGGTCAACAAATTCTCTACGAATAACCTCCACTGTAAACTCCTCATTTGAACATATCTACTAATACCTAGGAACCGGTCATTTTAAGCCCAATTTTAAATTCAAATTTTACTCAAAAATGCTCATAAATCAAACATTCTTTTACCTGGAGTGCTTAAATTAGTCTTAATTTTCGAGAGACCGGGAAGAAACCTTTGAATTTGATTGATGATTTGTTTGGGCGACAACTACTTGGTTATTACGATCTTCCAATAGATTTAAACGAAACCTTGTGGATAACCTGGTAAAGTCTTGCTGAAAATGATCTAAAACATTTTCCAAGTATTTCTGAACAAATTTCAGTGGTTTTTACTAGGTTTGAGTATTTTCAGTAGTACTGAACTGCCATTTCTGCATAATAAGAACTTGTAGGGCATATAATAATATAGTATTCTAATACTCTAAATTACTAATATTCCTGTGAAATATTTAAATTTTTTATATTTTATTTAGGAAATTGAAAAAAAAAAAAAATTTACAAACTGTGGGTATTCAGTTTGGGTGCTCTCCTGGAGCCTAGGGACGGAGAATTTTCATGAAATCCGAGATGGTCAGGGCCAGCCTTACCCATGTGATCGATCAGCTGTCCACTCTTCCTGTCACCAACCCTTAGCACTCCAGTACAGGCCCACTTCCCTCCCCCACACTCCAGCCCCCACTCTATACCTACCCTTCAGAATATATATACCAAAAAAAAAAAAAAAAAAAGAAAAAAAGAGTGGAATAAAAGGTATAAAAATACAATTTTCTCTGTCAAGAAAATCTGGAGTGTTCCTTATAATCTCTTAAGAAAAATAAGTTATTTTAATTATTGGGTTTAAAGGTTTAAATATGACATATAAACCATACAGGTTTATAGTTTAGTAAAAGTATCAATTTATGTATTCCTAATGTCTGCCTGCAGGATATTGTTTTACTCATAATACTCAATTAATTTCTTTAATATAATTCAAGGCAGCATTCCAAGCAGAAATTGAAATAAGTAAGTGTAGCGCGGTTTGGCATTCTTCCCGCCTTCAGGGGCCGGAATTCATAGACATAATTTAATTCTTCTTTTTTTTTTTTTTAAATTGATTAATTATCTTTAATTATATTTTAAGACTCTAGTTTTTTATTTTTATACATTTCAGGAAAAATATTCTACAAAGTTTTTCTTTCTTCTTTTTTTTCTTCTTTTGAAGTAAAGGTACCAAATTATTTATTCTTCTACAAAGCTTTAGATTAGGTAGTTTATGGCTGGAATGAGGAAAAATGTTAGGTGGTTTTTCAATGTAGTCAAAATGATAATTTTTTTTTTTTTGCTAGTTAATGAATAATGTAAATAGTAAAAGCCCTGTTTATCATGTTTCCATCTTTTAATGCGGTTACATGAGAAGTTTGAAAAGAAGAAGATTTATTTTTCTGACAGCCATGATCTTTATTGTTTTTTTGTTTTTTTAAATACACAATGTGAAAAATATTTAAGATCGAGCTTTAAACAACTCACTCTCTCTCCTCGTAGATTTGTTTGAGTAAATTACTCATTGCTGATTGTATGTATAGAAGATATCTCCTACCATAAAAACAACATGCATGTGAAATCTGTTTATTTTAGAAGTTCAATCTTCAGGGATTTTTGTGGATTAATTTTCAGGTTGGTTTTTGGATAATTTCCTATGAAAAGGACTCTGGCTCCTATCACAGTCTAAGTACTGAAATAAGCACTTATATATCTGAGATTTATTGAAGAAGTAGGTGGAGTTGGCTCGGAAATGTTCAGCCCCTGAAATCCAGGCCTGGAAATTGGAGGCTTATTGGAGAGTTTTGAGGGGATTATGACTAGGTTTGGGGGAAAGTTCTCTGGAGAACCCCCTACCCCTAGCCCCATTGGGGGCAGGCTGCCTGGTGGTGGGGGGAGGGGTTATTAGATTTTTGGTTGGCTAATCTGGAGAATTGTAGGCGACCTTTTTACGGAGTTAGTCTGCACTCTGCCGGGGCATTTATCCCATAAATGGGAAACGAAGAGATTTGAGAGGAAGCTATGGCAAACCAAAGAGGTTCCATAAGTTTCAAGACAAAAAAAAATGGTCAGACATGTCACATACATTAAGGTGGATAAAAATAAAAGAAAAAGATTAATTATATATTAAGACCTTTCGAAATACTCGGGTGGTAAATTAGGGGAAGTCCTCTACCATAGTAATTATATTCGTAAATTTCTTCTTTATATATTGTTTTTATCAAAATATTATTGAATATAAATTTATATTAATTCATTTTGCTCCTATTTTGTTCTACAAATATCTTCATAATTTGAAAAATAAATATATAAATATTATTCATTTTATCTTTCTCTAAAACCTTTTCCTACTTTTCTGATTATAACCAAAAATGAATTCATTTAACTGTTTAAAATCAAAAACCCAAATACAGAATTTTGTTTCTACTTTTTTTAAAAAAACCACCCCAACATATGAAATTACATTCTTAAATTTTTCCTTAATATACCATTTTTTATTAAATAAATGTTATAGATTATAGATGTTTAATAATAACATTTAGAACTAATTTAGAGCTTTAAATTTTTCTCTTAACGCTAATAACAACCAAGATATTAAATTTTTAATTATGTATTTTATATAAACTCTCCCTCACCCCTGTTTCAGGCATGAACAGGTTTGCAAAAATAAGGTTAAATACTCAATTTGATTTATTTATTTTTGTGATAACGCTAGAGCACGTACAGAAGAAGAAAGAAAATATTTAAAAGTGAATGAAGGAATGTCATAGAAAGTTCTCTAATCCAACATAGGCAGATATTGCTCAGCAAAGTTGAAACTTTTTGAGAAAAATAATCCATTTAAAAGGCGAAAATCATCGGACGAAACGAAGACAGATTACTATCGGATACTCGAATATAAGGATGAATATACTGGGTTGGTTAGCCAGTCAAAGGTAACGATAGAAAAAAAAATTCTAACCTTTGCCGATGCAATTCATGAGAATAAATGAATATGAAGTTTTCACGAGGTTATCCACTGTGAACCAAATCTAAGATCGCTCTAGGTGGCACTGGCTACATTTCAAATGTTGGTGGCGGGATGACGTCACTCAAAACGGGAATTACTGTAAAAAAATATACTAGAATATTCAATGTCTATCATTATTAATATCTACTAAATCTTAACTTAATGTTAACTCGGCTTTGCTAGAGTAAACATAAGTGGTCATGCCTTTTACACTCATCATCTTCTCCCCGATTTAATTAAATAAAATGTAATTAAATTTACTCATTTACTCTCTTTATATGCATCTTTACGGAAAAAGGGATGGTAAATCTGCTTATATTACACAGCCCTTGAAGAAGAAAAAAAAATCTCTTTGCTCCCATAATAATTTTCATACTTATTAGCAGATTCGTTAAATGAAATATTAACTGTGACGTCACTCATGTTTTGCGCTACTAATTTTTTGTTGTTAGCAGCTGGACCAGTCAAGTATGGAGGAGATCGGCTATCTAGATCGACAAAACTGTGATGGTTCAATATGTCATTGATGGAACATTCTTTGTAAACGTTCTCACTTGACTGAATTTCGCACTGTTCCCTTCAGATAGGCCTGTGATATTTTTAAATTCACTAGCTGTACTTATGACTCTATTTTAAATTAACTTATGTAGTAAAGCTGAGTGTCGGACACTCCAGGTTTTCTCTGTGAAACCAGCAACCTTCCTCTCTTTCAAAAGTAGAGTTTTTTTGTTTTTTTTTACCGTAGATATTATTCTTAGATGATTTTAGTTGGGGTTAGGTCAAGGTATATAAAAAAAACACAAATTTAGAAAAGTATATTAGATAAAGGATTATCTGCCAACGTTTCGGCTTACATTGTAAGCCATCTTCAGGGCTATCATAAAGACGAGAGAGGACGTCCTGTCCCTAAGTTCACATTTCCATGACTTCCTCTCTTTCGCTCATATACTAAGCCAGTTACTTGCTCCAGGCTCTAAGGCTGTTACCAAAGAGAATTCGATTTACAGGTCTTCAGCCATCTTGTCTACTCCCCCACCTCCAACGGCTGATTGTATTAAGATCCAGAACTTCTGAAGCGGAAGAAGAGGTGACTCGTTGGCTCACTGACCGTTGGGGATCTGATTCAGTGAACTGATTCCGGGTGACGGGTCCTACAGCTCTTGATTCAGGGACCTGATATCGTACCTTTATTTCTTCTATTCAATTCAAGTTGTTTCTCTCTCCTGTTATTCTGATTATATAATTATAACTTATTATACTTTTAGGAGGATTAGGATTAGAATCAGGTTATAGGGCGATCAACATAATGGTTATTACGCCCTGACTGTTGGGTTAATTAAATTTTTTCATATATGCCTGTTTCTCTTAAAATGCACATAAGTTTGCCTGCATTGGATTCATGGTTTGCCAGGGATGCCGACAGTTGTCTTGGGAGGTTTTTGCATGTAAATAGATTAGTGTAATATGGGCATTCCTCGATGAAATGTTGAGTGCTCATATGAGAGCGACATTTAGGGCATATTGGCGGTTGATCTTTAGTGATTAGATGCATGTGGGTAAGATTGGTGTGACCTATTATAAGTCTGGTTAGTACGACTTCTTCTCTTCTGTTCTCACGGTTCGATGTGGACCACTCCTTGGTGGTGTTCTTAATTCTTCGCAGTATATTGTTGGTCGATTCTGACTTCCAGTGAGTGCCCCAGTTCAAATTAGTTTTTCTTTTGAGCCAAGTCTTGACATCTTTGGGTTCTACAATGTTTGTGGGTCGGGTGTCCTTATACTTTTAGTATCTCTGTTCAGTGAATATGAAAAACAAATTTTTTTCATAGTCACTTCATCTTTCCATAGTTGGAAATGCTTTATTCCCATGAGGGTGAACTGCAAGTAGCCTAAAATATACTTTGCTAAATTATTGAAATCTGTTTCAAAACAAAGTCTCGTGAGCGTCTAGTTTATGGCGCTGTAGTTTGGAGAGGTCGCTGATACCATATACCTCGCGCCTGTAGTATAAGGGCACTTGGGGGTCTATAGGGGAGAAAAATAGCGGGCGGCAAGGGAGTTATAGCTGTGCCTCCATGAATAGCCGACGCTCCTCGCCAGATAGCGACAACTCCGCTTCAACTACAAAGAGAATGTGTATTCAGGACCTCTTGACAGATGTTATAGCTCGAAGGAGGCAGCGGCAATTTCCTCTCGCGCCTTATATATAATTCTACAAAATGTGGGGTCCGAAATTCGGAAATCCTGCCCCAACAACCACTTTGAATAGAATGGAATACAATACTCCTCTCCGCTTTGTATAAGGGCGCGTGGAACGAGGTCGAATTCTAATTCAGTTATGTTTATTTCAAACTATAAGTATTTAAAATAGTTCTAATGGAAGGTTTTCTTTTTTACAGTAGATATTATGATTATTAGATTTTTTTGTTGGGATTCGGTCAAGATAGATTAAAAAAAATACAAATTAAAAAAAATATGTATTTTTTAAATTATCTGCCA
Organism: Oncopeltus fasciatus; assembly: GCA_000696205.2. Taxonomy (NCBI): domain Eukaryota; kingdom Metazoa; phylum Arthropoda; class Insecta; order Hemiptera; family Lygaeidae; genus Oncopeltus; species Oncopeltus fasciatus. The sequence goes on along the minus strand of KZ807612.1, from coordinate 307,793 downwards.
ACGTTTCGGCTTACTCTGTAAGCCGTCTTAAGGGCTATCATGAAGGAGAGAGGAGACGTCCTGTCCCTAAGATTACATTTTCCTGACTAGAAAATTTGTAATGTTAACTGGCTCACAATGTAAGCCGAAACGTTGGCAGATAATTTTAAAAAACCCCAATTTTTTTTTAGTTTATATTTTTTTGGATTACCTTCGACCGAACCCCCGAAAATAGTAAATGCAAGGGAATATAATAAAAAATCTAACTGTTTCAGCCAGGACTCGAAGCTAGATCTCCTGCTATGCGGGCCGGCGTTTTAGCCAGTTGCTCCACCGAGACAGACTAATACATCGTCTTATGCTGGAAGGAAGTGACATTGTCAAGCTGTTTTTCAGACTCTCGTTATTATTTTACTTTTATCTCTTTTATATATATTATTTTTGTTGTGATAATTAATTCCACATTTTTTTTAAACAATACATTCGAGGGAATAGAGAGTCTGATAAATAGCTGGACAATATCAGCACCTTCGAGCATAAGACGATGTATTCGTCTTTTTCGGAGGTTAAACTCTCGACACTAGTGCTGGGAATTTATCAGACTTGTCTCGGTGGTGCAAATGGCTAGCACGCCGGCCCGGATAGCAGGAGATCAAGTTTCGAGTCCTGGCTGAGACAGATTTTTTATTCTGTTCCCTTACATATATTCTTTAAAAAAAATGTGGGATTAAATACCACAACAAAAAGTAATATTTATTAAAGAAATAAAAGTAAAATAGTAATTTATTTTAATTTAAAATAGTGTTTAAGAAAAACAAATACTATAATATAATAAGAATAAAGTAAGCTTTATTTACTAACTTTGTTCTTTACTTATAACTACCTATTTTGTAGAGATAGGAGTATGGTTACACTGGGAAAAACAATCTGTTTTACTTATACCTATTACTTAGGAGTGAAAGTAAAATGGCGAATAGGTGGATGACGATAAGATTCCAAGAATAAAACTCCTTGACTTATCTCCTTGTTGAAGTAAAGAGCCTCGAGAAATTGCCTTCGGCCATCTTTGTCTCCCGCTAGTTTCTTCACCTCACTCCTCGATCCTTGTTGATTGTCTCATCCTGGGTAGTGATCTCTTCAAAGTGGTGGGGGGGGGTCGTCTTTTACTTCGTGCTCTTGAGGGTTCTAGTCCAGGTCAGTCCTTTCCTTTGCTATTGGTCGTTTCCGAAGTGTATGGCGGTACTAATTCGGTTCCATCTTTCTTTTTTGCTGATCAGTTTTTGCCGAGCTCTGTTCCTGCTGTCGTATATTTTCGCCGGCCATCTCATGTCTGGACTACTTCGGAGACAACTGAAGTTTGTTTTGTGACACTCTTTGTGATCTTCCTTGTCTACAAGGAACATTTCGGTTCTCTCAAAGTGAGTCCCAACCCAAAATGGAACCCAAGGAAACAAAAGGAATATTATTCAATTTCAAATATCGAATCATGGTACCCATTAATATTTGTAAGGTGTATATATATATATATGCATACATACGTCTGATTTCTAATAATTTTAGTTGAATTCGTTAATTTGTGCCATCGGCCGAGGGAGAGGTAAATTTAGGGTCCACAAAAATACTCCTAAATTTGATTCCGTTATGGGATCGTTATTAATGGTGTTACGGAAAGTATTTCGAACACATAGCTGTAAGATTAAATTTTGGAATGTTTCTATTCTGTAACTTTTTTTTAAGGATAGCGCATATGAATGAGGATATTACTCATTTTGAGTAAATGGTACAGTGGAATGTAACTAATAAGGTTGTTCTCTTGACAGATTATCTTAATAAATTTTATATTATCTCTGATATGCTATATCTACTAGAAATAGTCCCTAAAACAAACAAAATTAAAATACACTTATGTATATGTATATATGTGTGTATATATACATACA
>KZ807612.1:267953-302030 GCA_000696205.2 Oncopeltus fasciatus | reverse complement strand
TGAAGAAAAATTATCAAATTATATTCTTATTTTTAAAAAAATTGTATAATTATATTAAAAATGAGAAAATTAATGGTTAATGATTAATTACTGGCAACGTTTAATTAATGTGCGTTGAATAGTACCCACTCTATTTTCTGAAAAATGCCATTATAGAGATTCTATGCTGAATTTGCTGTATAATTTTCTATGAACAATTCATAAAAAACTAGTTATATTTATTTATTAATTTAAGATTTTGATTAGAAGGAAAGAATCACACGTTAAGACACAGTTTTAAATTTTCTAATAATGTAAAAGTTCAAATATATATATTTGGTTATTTTATAGTTTTATGTGGATATAAAAATTTTATTTTATTTTTCTGGAGAAATAAGTCAGGGTTTCGGCCAGGATCAGAAAAATAAAACACTACAAAATTGTAGGGTAATTATTTTATTATTGCCGATGTTTCGACTTAACTTGTAAGTCATCATGAGGGCGATAGGTCTGGAGAGGTTTATGGTCATATCTCAGAGTGCTGACCTAAACAGATGAACTTTATTTTATTTTGTATTTTTTCTGGTGTATCATTGAATTAAATTTAATTTACTCTTTATATTTTAGTATTCAATCACTTTAATGCTTTAGTATCGTTCTCTAGTTTATATGTTCATTTGTTGTTGTTTTTTTTAATCAGTCCCGCAACAGGCCATGTAGATCCAGGGTAAAAAATGAATGTTAAGTATGTAATTATTCTCGAGCCAGGTCATACTAGAGAAGGCATATGTCAGCACACCACGTTCTGGCCACCTGATTTTCCCCATCCAATGAAGTATGGTTCCCAATTAGGCCTGGGTGTTTTCAATGATCACACTAGGAATCCTCTTGGTCATTACAAACAGAAGCAAAGAAATCAACTGTGCATTATGAGCAAAACATGTGACCTTTGGCTCAGGAGTTTATTACTTTAACAACCAGAGAACACCATGCACCCTATTTTTATTTTATTTTTTAAGCATACATGGAAATACAGATAAATGATTTTTTAGCTATAATTTATGATAAATAATTAATGTTAAAATTATTAGAAGCCCGACAAAAGAATATTTCGTACTATCGAAATTTGCTAANTTTATATTTTATATTATATCTATTACAGGAAGAGTGATACTTTTTGTTATCATACGATTAATATATTAAAAAAACAAAAAGTATCACAATTATTTTAATACGATTTTGTATAGGCTATGCAGAAATTTAATTTCTTGTTTTTATTTACTGACTTTCTATTTTTAAGTATGTGAATGTTTTCCTTTATTTTTCTCTTAATTTACTTCTTTTTTTTTCATTGTCTATTATATTTTTCTAATATACTTTTTTAAAGCCGAAACTATGTATATACTTTAATGCGCGTACCGTGAGTGAAGACTTATTATCTCTCTTTTCGATATCGTTTTATATACAAATTTATCATAATTGAATTTTATTTTTAAAAATTATAAATAGGTAAAAAGTGCAATACTTCGTTACATTGGGATAATCGAGGATTATAACATACAAATACTTATTGTTTGCTAAACTACTTTAACCTCAGTTGTTTTGATGCGGAATGTTCATCATTATTAATTGTATATTTTAAAGTCCTGAAGAGGCATCTAAGAACGCAAAACTAGTCGGGCAATAAATAAGTATTTTTAGAATTATTGTCACTTATTTATTTTTGACTTTTCGCTTTCCATCAAGAAGCAGGGAAAAGGTAATTAAAAATTTTCAGTAATTTCAAATTAAATATTTCTTCATTATATATTATGAATAGATCTCGGTTATGTATTCCTCCTCAACCAGTCATTAACCAACTCAGTCACTAGTTTGCAGAACAAACTTATATATCGTATTTGGTTTCTTTACTTTAAAACTTGGGGGGATAATATATATATATAAAGAATAAAGTAAGCTTTATTTACTAACTTTGTTCTTTACTTATAACTACCTATTTTGTAGAGATAGGAGTATGGTTACACTGGGAAAAACAATCTGTTTTACTTATACCTATTACTTAGGAGTGAAAGTAAAATGGCGAATAGGTGGATGACGATAAGATTCCAAGAATAAAACTCCTTGACTTATCTCCTTGTTGAAGTAAAGAGCCTCGAGAAATTGCCTTCGGCCATCTTTGTCTCCCGCTAGTTTCTTCACCTCACTCCTCGATCCTTGTTGATTGTCTCATCCTGGGTAGTGATCTCTTCAAAGTGGTGGGGGGGGGTCGTCTTTTACTTCGTGCTCTTGAGGGTTCTAGTCCAGGTCAGTCCTTTCCTTTGCTNATATATATATAAAATGTTAAACCATGTTTTTAACTTCTCCATTCAGGTTCAGTGTAGATTTGTAGAAATTTTTAATAAAAATATAAATGTCGATATGAGTCGCTTGACATACGTGAAATCTTCAAAAAAATATGTTTCTGTGACTTAATGGACTCTTCAGAATCTATCATATCTATTATAGTCGGATTGGCTGTACATTTGATAACACAGTAATTAATTTTTATTTGAGTTATTACTTTAAAATAGATTTCTGACATTTAAAGCAAATTTGAGGCTGTATATTTAAAGTAAACCCCGCGAAAATACATATTTACTGCTGTCGCCTGTCAGAGAAACTTTTTATTTATTAGCAAATTTATTTTAAAATAATTTAACTTTTTAACGTTGGTAAAACGACTTCGACTTCTATTATTTAGGATTAGTAATGAATTTTATATTTTTTTTTTTTGCGCTAATGTGAATAACTTGATTTTTCTGAGATAACTCTACCTAAAGAAAAATTATCAGTGCTCTTTCCTCTATTGTTTCTGTTTGTTTTTTTTAATTATTGTAATTTATTTTTTNATCGATATGTGTATTCTACCGAAGAGGAAGTATTACATTTTCAGATTCGGTGTAATTTTAGTATTAGATGATTTTAGTTGGAGTTCGATCAAAGTAGATAAAAAAAAAAAAAAAATACAAATTTAAAAAAAGTGTATTTTTAAAAAAGATTATCTGCCAATGTTTCGGCTTACAATGTAAGCCATCTTCAGGACTATCTTGAAGACAAGAGAGGACCCGTAGTTTCATGACTCTCCTCCCAGTCATGGAAATGTGTACTTAGGAACAGGACGTCCTCTCTCGTCTTCAAGATAGGCATCCCTCAAGATGGCTTTCATTGTAAGCCGAAACATTGGCAGATAATCTTTTTAAAAAATTAACTTTTTTATAATTTGTATTTTTTTTTTTTTTTTGGATCTACCTTGACCGAACTCCAACTAAAATCATCTAATAATAATATCTACGGTCAAAAAAACCTTTCCTTTTGGGTATAATTTTAGTTTTGAAATAAACTTTTATTTGTCAGACTTGTATTAAAACAGGTAAAGATAGTACTTCTCTTGCATCAGGTTTGGTATTAATTTATTTACTTTTTCTTTTGTTTTTATTATAATAAGCTAATAATAGAAAAAAAAATTATTTTTTAATTAGTTATTTTTTCTTGGCCTTCAGTCTTTTATCAAAAATGTATTACTTCAGCATACAGATATGCAGACATGTATTTTCACTAATGAAGGTGGAAAAGCATTTTTGTGAAAATAAATATTTGCAGAATTACAGAGAATTAATTATTTACTAAAATATTTATATAACAATAGCATCACCGCCCGCTAACAGTTTCCAGATAATTTATATTTCTCGTAACTCTGATGTATTAGTACTAAAGACTGAGTTATTCTTCTCCAAGAAGCAATTTGAAATAGCTAAGTGGCAGCTAATAACTTTTTAAAAAAAAGTTTTTTTTTTGTTGTTTTTTTACATTTATTTATTGTTTTACTATGAAACTAAATAAAATTAATTACAGTAATAAAAATATTATTTTATACAAGAAATGTAAGGGAATAGAATAAAACAAATCTTACTACCTCAGCCGGGACTCTAGGTCCCAGGAGACCTGGGTTCAAGTCCCGGTTGAGGTAGCAAGATTTTTTTTTCTATTCCCTTGCATTTCTTGAATAAAATTAACTCGGGATTGAATACCACAACTAAAATCAGTTGTAAATTTAAAAATATCATTATTTCGCACTTTCAGCCTGAGATTAATGTTCATTAATTAATTTCACAGATTTAAATTGTTTATGTTATTTATATTTATACATCTACATGCAAAAAGGATAATTTTACTTTAAATTCAAAATATACTTGGTATTTTGTAGGATTTTATTTGTTTCACGCTTTATGGTTATATTATCGTGTGTTAAGAGCATATCAATACTGGCTTGGAGTCCACTTTTGCAAATCCAGAAGGAACAGATTTTTGGAATATTTTGAACATTTTTCTGAAACTTATTACTAGACACCTAAAATGTTTGTCAGTAAAGTTATATGTGTTTTGTGTCAAAACCCTTAACTTTCTAAATTTAAAGAAATGTATTTTTTCTTTTGTATTTTTTTTTGATCTGGTAATTTTTCGACCTACATTGTAAATCATATTCAGGGCTGTTGAAATACAATGTCTTAAGAAAACAGGAGAAAAGCAGAAACTATATGATTTACATTATTGTTACATTACAAACATTTTCTAAAATTTATCTTGCTTTTCCCACTAATAAGAAAATTAAATCGATTTATACCCTACTTAAAAACCCCATCCCCTTTCCTAACAGAACCAATTTTGTTTATAAAATTCCTTGTTCCACTCCTAATTACCGTGGTTCTTACATTGGGCAAACCAAAAACCATATTGCCCGTAGAATTAACCATCATAAAAACTACTCTCACAAAACACGTCATTCACGAAGGTTAAACATTTGACTTTGATAAGGTTATTGGAAAGGTTTCGATTATTTCCACTGAACCTTATGGAAACAAATGTATTTTTTCTGAAACCGTTCACATTAATTTAGAATACAATACAGTTAAATGCTGACATAGAACAAATTTCTTCAACTTATTCAAACTTTTTCATCAGATTGATTGGACTCAACTAATCTGCTTCCAACCTTGGAAAATCTTTGATTTTCTGTAGGGGTTTGCTTAAATGAGTTATCACCTGTAGACTACCAGATCTAATCGCCCGAGTACTGTCTATGTTTGTGTTTGCATGGATGCGGGCATGTTTCAGAGTGCTTGAACCGAATCAAAAAAATATAAATACCAAAAAAAAAATTAGCTATGAAAGACACCTTGTGATAAACCTTTTCTCTTATAAAAAAAAATCCCTGGCATCTATGGACAGTTACCCTAAACAGCCGTTTGCGTGTTTTCATACACTATGTAACCGAAGAAAGGAGTGTGTAATATTGAATTATGTATGTATGTATAAATGTATTTACTTATCTAGGGAAATATTTTCCTAAGCTTTGCTTCTTTCAGTCATTATTATATTGACTGTTTATCCAAATCCCGTGGTTCTCCCCTGCGTGATGCAGTCAGCTGTGGGCGTGTTTATTTTGTGTTAGTGAAGTACACCCCCAACCCTCTAAGTTCCTGAACTCCATCCCCTATTTGTTTAGATATATGCTCTTCTGAGTGGTACTGTGTGCACACATCTCCTAATCACTTTCTCCATTTTATGTTTCCCTTACAATTTGAATTGCTTTCAGCAGACTTCCTCTCGAGTAAATTAACTAACTATAATTAACTTGCTGCCATTAACGTACCTATTTCAAAAATGTATTTCCCTTAAAAGTTTACACACACACACACACATATATATATATATTCATCATCAATAGAAAATGGGAAATTTGCTTATCCCACGCAATTTTTGCGCGAAGGACTTTTTAATTTTCATATCTATTTGCTCTTCAAAGGCGAGATAACTTTAAAACGAAACGGACTATTTTTATTGTGTATGCATTTCCGTATCCCAAGGCGTGGGTTAATATTCCGAATTAACAGTCCAGGATCGGAGACTGAGGAAGGAATAAGAGAAAATCTCGATGACAACTATAAGGGAGGAAAATAGAGAAAAAGAGAAGCTTCAAAAGAAGAGGGAACATGAAAGGAAGTTGGAAGAGTGTAGCTTAATGAGAGCAGCTTAAAAGGAAACGCAGACTGGAAAAATGGCGCTTTTAAGTGACGCGAGCTCGTTTGGTGGGGAATTTCTGTCGCTGCCATTACGGTGGCATGTCAAATTTGGTGTAGTTACGGTGGTGTTAGTAGTTATTGAACTATCTATATTTCTCCACACACAAACAAGCACGCACGCACACAGACACATATGAAAACAGTTTTTTTTTTTACAAAGGGGTTGAGGCTTGCCCTACAGGCAGTAGTGATAACCTCCAATATATAGTATGGTTTCTCGAGGGGAATCTGTTGAAAACTCACCCCTGTGTGTTACAAGCCCCTAAGGGATGTTATTTTGAGAGAGGGAGAGACTTATTTTTCCGTCGCTTTTCCTTCCCTTGTTCCATTCAACTTTAAAACGAAAATATTTGACAAGGGGGGTGAATTGTAGTAGGAGGGAAGAATCCTTATCCTTGCCCCCTCGAGAAATCAAGTTTAAACTTTACCTCTCCTTCGTTTTAATGACTGCTTCCTTTTCCAAACAAAAGAAGTAAGCTACTTCACTTAATCCTTTTATTGGCGAACGCTGGGATTCTGAAGTTATTCTCCCAGGAGATTGCTTTTCCGTAAATTTGTTATTGATTTCTATTAATTAATTTTCTTCACTTTCATCACTCTCTCTTTAAATTATATTTCAAAATTTTCCAACTAAAGTCAAATAAATTTAATTTTCTAAAACTTAACAACTCATTTTTCGAGGGGTGGCCAGTCTTATAAATTGTTGACGAGAGGTGAAAGGTCGAGAAATAAGAATAATAACTTTCAATTCTCCACTATTTTCACATACACACGCCTCTTCATGAGCTGTAATACACTATTTATGTATATGAACTTCCATTTAAAAGAATCGATATGTGTATTCTACCGAAGAGGAAGTATTACATTTTCAGATTCGGTGTAATTTTAGTATTAGATGATTTTAGTTGGAGTTCGATCAAAGTAGATAAAAAAAAAAAAAAAATACAAATTTAAAAAAAGTGTATTTTTAAAAAAGATTATCTGCCAATGTTTCGGCTTACAATGTAAGCCATCTTCAGGACTATCTTGAAGACAAGAGAGGACCCGTAGTTTCATGACTCTCCTCCCAGTCATGGAAATGTGTACTTAGGAACAGGACGTCCTCTCTCGTCTTCAAGATAGGCATCCCTCAAGATGGCTTTCATTGTAAGCCGAAACATTGGCAGATAATCTTTTTAAAAAATTAACTTTTTTATAATTTGTATTTTTTTTTTTTTTTTGGATCTACCTTGACCGAACTCCAACTAAAATCATCTAATAATAATATCTACGGTCAAAAAAACCTTTCCTTTTGGGTATAATTTTAGTTTTGAAATAAACTTTTATTTGTCAGACTTGTATTAAAACAGGTAAAGATAGTACTTCTCTTGCATCAGGTTTGGTATTAATTTATTTACTTTTTCTTTTGTTTTTATTATAATAAGCTAATAATAGAAAAAAAAATTATTTTTTAATTAGTTATTTTTTCTTGGCCTTCAGTCTTTTATCAAAAATGTATTACTTCAGCATACAGATATGCAGACATGTATTTTCACTAATGAAGGTGGAAAAGCATTTTTGTGAAAATAAATATTTGCAGAATTACAGAGAATTAATTATTTACTAAAATATTTATATAACAATAGCATCACCGCCCGCTAACAGTTTCCAGATAATTTATATTTCTCGTAACTCTGATGTATTAGTACTAAAGACTGAGTTATTCTTCTCCAAGAAGCAATTTGAAATAGCTAAGTGGCAGCTAATAACTTTTTAAAAAAAAGTTTTTTTTTTGTTGTTTTTTTACATTTATTTATTGTTTTACTATGAAACTAAATAAAATTAATTACAGTAATAAAAATATTATTTTATACAAGAAATGTAAGGGANAAAATAAGTATAACTACTAATTACAACACAACCTACTGCAGCTACTGCCCTTAATAACTAAAAATAAATAAATAACTGGAAAATATAAATTAATTAATATGTACAAATAATTGAAATGTGCTTATTTACAAATGAGCCCAAAGATAACTTAACAATCACTATCAATTATCACTTCGCTGTTACCGTCCCGACGCTCGGAACACGCGACTGCCATAGAAACTGACACAGACGGAGACTAACTTATCACTGACTCGGGGGACAGCTGGCGAGCTGCTTTTATAACTTCTTGGAAGTGGCGAGGCAATTCTAGAAGGGACTATACGGATTTCTAAGTAAGCCTTCCTCTTTTCCCAAGACAAAGGAAGCAGGTGTTATCCTACAATTGCCCCCTTCCTGTGCAGGTATGGTCCACACGCCACCTACTTTCATAGTCTTTGACCATATCTTCTCGCAAAAAGTAGTAGTATATAGCATGCGTTCTTTCCGAATCCAGCTGTGTTTTTATTTACAAATAAAAGATAAAACGCAGCTGGTTTGAACAACTGTTTCCTACAAGTGGAGCATTCTAGAGGCCAGTTTTATTCATCTTACTCATTACAGTCATTTCTTTCTCCCGTTTGTAACATTAAGTAAGACACACTTATTCTTATGTATGACCATATTTTATGTTCAGGGAAAATTAGATAACGCAGTACTTGCTTGACTGACAGTTTTTATTTAATTAAACTCTTCAACTAATTGGGACAAGGGATAGTTTTTGAGCGAACATGATACGAGTCTCAGGGAAACTTCTGTTGAAAACAAATATCCCTTTGGATCGTATACATTTTTTTTGTGGTATTTAATCCTACATAAATTTTAACAATTTTTAGTGCAAGAGAACAGAATAAAAAATCTAACTGTCCCAGCCAGGATACGAACCTGGATCTCCTGCTATCCGGGCTAGTGTATTTTCCACTTATGCTAAAAAAGCAGTAGATCCAGGTTCGTATCCTGGCTCGGACAGCTAGATTTTTTATTCTGTTCCCTTGCACTAAAAATTGTTATTCCTTTGGATCTTATCCACGCAGGAGTTCTCCATGCAAAGAAAAAGAAATGCTCAGTTGATGATATCAAGGGAGAGTTTGTATGTCACAAAAAGTTCTGTTTTCCTTTAGGTTTGATGAAGATGTTGACTGACAGGGGGGGGGGGGGTAGATTAATGAGCTCTGAAGCTTGAAGGGCCTCCCAGCCCTACGGACGCCAACTTCGGCAAGGGCGGGATTCTCTCTGCCCTTCAGAGATGGCGGGGGGGGGGGGGGAGGAATGCAATTTGTTATGTCATGAAGTATGAATGGGATCTCTGGCTATAGAGATCACTGTAGGAATCGGACTCCTACTTCTACGGCCTATCAGAACAGAAGAACAATTATCCAGATGGCCATCCTATGATAAGAGGATTCCAAGAGGTCCTCTTGAAACTTTACAAAAGGTAATAAAAGTCCATCGTGCAAGAAATTGCTCAAACTAATCAGCTATTACATATGTTTCATTAAATATGAACTTAGATAAGAGTAAATGACATATTTGATTTTATAAGTTGGAGAGAACTATATACGTATAAGTTAAGACAATTAAGCCTGGATCAAATAAGCCTTGAAAGAAGAGTGGGGGAAGCGCTCGACTCTCTTAGTTATATTCGTAAATGTACAGCAAATATATAGTTATAATTCTTTAACAAGCTTTTTCGGCAGAAAAAAAAATGTATAGAAGATGAACGTTAGCGTGGGAGATCTTCCTTCTATTATTTTCTACAAACTTTCATAGAAACCCAAATAAAAACGAAAATAATGACCCTGATAGACGATGCGTAACAAAAAGAAAAAACAAACTTTTTCTTTGGTTTTTCTCTAAACTCTCAACTCCCTCATCTAATATAAAAACTAGTAACTTCCGAATTTCAACAGGTATTCACCGATCCTATTTTGGAATAGCTAATAATAGGGTTCTTTCAAAATTTTATAAAACAATTCGTTTTTGAAAGAGCTCTCCCATTTTAGTACATGTTAATTTCTTCTTTGCATTATATATACTCTCTTTATCATTCAACCAACTTTTATCTTGTCGCCTCCGCATCTCTTTCTTTCTTCTAAGCCCCCCGCTAGGCCTCTCTCTCTCTCGCTATATCTCCCATCACTGCTATTTCTCTCCCTCTTACCTTCCTACTAGAAAAAAACTGGTTTGTCTAAATGTATCTCTTGTATTTTATATCATCACTAGTGGAACTCTTCAATACCTAGCTAAAGACTGTTAACGCCATTCTAGATAATTTTAAATTAGTTTTCATTTTATCATCCTAAGTGTTAAGAGCCTGAAAAAACCTTATTGAAAAAAACAAAAAAAACAAAAAAATAAAAACAATTTAGACTCTCATATCCTATCACCATTTAAAGAAAGTTGACTATTATTGACATGTATTTTTGTTATTCGGTCCCCCCCCTCTTCATGTCACTAACGCCCGAAAATAATCGCAAATCATAAAATTTCAATCGTCCAAGCTTACCGACTAGGTGATACTCCAGAACTCTGTTTCAAGTTGTACTCTTTAATCCATTAATAGGGCCTTCGGGTCAATAATAATAATAATAATANATTTATTTATGTCAACCTAGAGGTACTGAATTTTCTTGAAATGAAAATCTAGATTGTACTCTTTCTTATTCATTTATTTGTCCAGACACGTAAGTAGTAGTAATATATAATGTTATTATATTTTTATTCTATAACTTTTTGTTTCAGTTAATAAACGTTTATTGAGCCCAATAGTTTAAAATTTTCCTTTCTAATTTACAAGAAATGCAAGGGAGTTAGAATGAAAAAATTTTACTACGTCAGCCGGGAATCTAACCCGGGCCTCATACTGTCCGCACTAAACCTCTGTACCACCGAGGCAGCTTAGATAATCTCTTCAGCTCCCCGAACTATACTCCGAGTCTAAACCCCAGAGTAAGACGAATATATCGTCTTATAATCGAAGGAGCTAACATTGTCCGTTATTTATTAGACTCTCTTTCTACCTGATATTTATATTTAAATATTAAATTAATTGTGGTATGTAATCCCATGCTAAATTGTTTACAGAAAAAAAATCATACTACCTTAGCCGGGAATCAAACCCGAATCTCCTACTTTCCGGGTAGGCGCGCTAAACCAGGGTTCGTTTGCCGGCTGAGATTGTAAGATTTTTTTTCTATAAACAATTTAGCGTGGGACTACATACCACAATTAATTTAATATTTACTTTCTAATGTTTGTGATTTTTTTCTGTTAAAACAAATTTTTGAGGAATAAATTTACGAATGTAGTTATGGTGGTGAGCGATTCTCCTAGTCTTCCTACTTAGCCAGGTTAGAGATTAGTCTTTATACCTTCAACGCTAGTTTTTAATGTAATTTCGTCATTTACTCCTTTTTATGTCTTTCCTTAATGAAACATGAAAACTCTGCTCAAATTATCCAGCTTTTGCATTACCCTGCTCTAATTGTATGTTACTTTTTCCTATTTATATGTTGCATGAAAATAAATAAAAGAATACTATTTAATTATATAATAAAACATTTGAGAATAATAATTTAAAAAAAACTGTTGAATAATTTCCATAATTAAACTATTTTGATGTGGAAATTTAACAGTAGTTACATTTAATCACCTGTTTATTTGTCAGAGGACATGCGACCCCCGCAGAATTTTGAGAGGGAGACAGGGGTTCGGGGGGTGTACAATTTAAGAAGTGAGGGGTGCGATGTGGGGTAGATACAAGAGGGATCTCTTTGGTTTTCCCGTCGGAATCACCTACAAATACGCTTTCTCGTATTGAGCATTTCCTTGTCTTGTCCTCCGTTGTCCTGGAAGGTCTGCCTTTCCTCCCCAACCCCCAACAATGTCTTCGCCTCTCCACTTCTCATTCCCTGGACTAACCTAACAATTACACCCCCCCCCCTTCTACCCTTTCCCCCTTTTTTTAATTTTTTCAATGACATTGTAATACAGTAGGCAAGTGCTTTTTTTTTTTTTTTTTTTTTGTATTAAGCCCTAAAATAGTTTTGTTTTTTTTAAATTGACATTTGCTAGTGCACTGTAAGTAATACATTATACATTTTCATCAGTGTCCTTAAAAGAAATATAGTTAAAGCTATCTTGTTTAGCGTATATGAATTCAAATGTGGTGTATAAACGATGCACATTTGACGAAGAGTCTGTGTGAAAATCTTACCTTCCCCAGTGCAATCTGTTAAAACCCCATTATTAGTGGAGAGGAACGACATTGTCTCTGTCAGACATCAGACTGCTCTCTGTCAATTGTGTGTGCGAATGGAGGTTTCAGGGGGGGGGGGGGGGGGGTATACCCCCACATAGTATAGCGCCCATACACTCAGCCAGGGCTAATCTCACCCAGACCACCCTTCTTCACCCCCCCCCCCCCTACACATAAAGCACCCCTCAAATACATCTACCCCAATGCTTATTGTATCCATAGTTTTGGGCTTTAAACCTCTTTGAACTTCATCAGCCACTCCCGCCGATTTAATTCTCTTTGAGAATAGCCTTTAGAGAGAAGATTATTCACATTTTAGTTTGAAAGCTATAGATAATGCCTGAGCTTAGTCCTGAAGAGTGTAACCAATAGAGCTCTTCTTATGACTGATTATGTCTCTCTCTCTCTCTCTCTCTCTCTCTCACTCTCTCTCTCTCTCTCTTGCTCTTCCTGTATAGGATTGGTGATTAATCGAATAAATTAATTTAAAATCGGGTCTTGGGCTTCATCCTGTTTTCCTTGAAGGAAGTCATCTAACATTAACCAGAGATGAAGGATAAAAGCTCCGAGTCAGGATCCTGGGGTGGAAAGTGGATCAAGCGATTCGGGTTACCCTGCCTTCCTTGCTGCCAAGGAGTCGGCAGGAGTCCTTTGAGGACGAGATCTTGAAGCTCGCTTGGAATGAATGGGCCAATTACATCACTCTATTGGAGCCAGAGTTGAACGCCCCCTGTAAATTATTGATCGGCCATCATTTGCCAGTCTTCTGCTACCTGTTGCTCCTCTCTTCCGGGGATCAATCATTGTCTGTTGCGCTTTTT
This sequence comes from Oncopeltus fasciatus, assembly GCA_000696205.2. Classification (NCBI taxonomy): domain Eukaryota; kingdom Metazoa; phylum Arthropoda; class Insecta; order Hemiptera; family Lygaeidae; genus Oncopeltus; species Oncopeltus fasciatus. Next base: position 288,948 of record KZ807612.1, on the reverse strand, counting down.
TCCCAAGGCTGACGTGCGACCGAACTTCGGAATCATCGAACTTTCTCGGCTCTTAAACCTTTCTCTTAAGGGCGATCTAGATAAGGTGGAGCGAACTCAAGGAACCCCTCTTGGAGAATTTAATCCTATGCATTAGAAATATATTCCTGCACGGTTGTCCGTGAGTTGATACACTGGGCTCCTTAGCTAATAGTCTGAGGTTCAACATCACAAACTATAATGCAGAGTAGTTTCTTTCTCTCTGTGCTTCTGTTGTCAATGAGCAGAAGTACAGAGTTACTGAAAACATCTAGCCTTAATTGGGAACTATTTTGATTGAATAGTAAAAAATCAGGCTGCTAGAACAATGACTTGTCACAGACCTCCTTTAGTGCGCCGTGGGTTGGGAATAAACACTAGAAGAATAAGAAAGGAAAATCTCCAAAATAATTTAGAAGAGAATTTTTTGAATGGATTGAGTCAAGGTTAATTCGAAAAATGCAATTTTTAAAAAATACACTTTTTTAATAATTGTATTTTTCGGATCCACCTTGACCGAACCCCAACTAATACAAATACTCTACTAATAGTCTCCTCGGTCAAAAACTCACTATGTAAACAAATAAAAAACGCAATGGGGGAAGCTTTTAACATTCCTTTTAGACAGTATTTAAGCATTCTTAAATACTTTCCTGTTAAGCGCCTATTCTTATTATTTAATTTGATCTTTTTTCTAAAATCCCCTCCCCCTTCACTGAAAATAATTTTTAGGCCCACATATTACAAAAAGTAACCCAAATACTGAATTTTTAATGCGAGGAGTTACTGCGGAACATTTATAGCAATATTTTGAAATTTTTTTCCTTAATAAGCATTCTTTGAAAATAATTTTGTGGAAAATGAGCGGTAGAGAATATGTAATTCTATAATGTATATAGGCCAGTTTTGTTTTCTAATTGTTTAAGATATACAAATATTTCCAAATATGAATCCCATGTGATTAATGCTATATGGTACCACTTGATGCACTGTTTTCACAATAATTTTTGTGCTGGTATATCAAGCAAAGTTACATTAACATATATTGCTGGACAATTTGAACATTCTATTTTATGTACCAATCCTGACTAGTTGTCCTTATCAAACTTATCCTTTAATTTGAATAAATTTTTTTAAAAATCATTCTTTTGTTTGAAAGCCAGTATAATATCTTCCACATCGAATCTCCTCCCAATATTCTCAGCAAGTCCTTTTACAAATGTGCATTTGTGTTACTTCTTGATATTACATTTGTTCTGTTCATTATTAACATTGTTATTTGTATTATTTATTATATATCCTAGCCCAAGTTTCTTAATGAAAAATAATTGATACAATTTCTTATAATCATGCTCTACACCCTTGTTTTGACATCCTTCAGATATTCCTTATCTGTCAACCTGATTGCTTTTTGCATTTTTTTTCCCGCCTAACTTCAGAATTCATTGGCGCTATTTTTGCATTGTATTATTCTATGTATTTATTTTGGTATGCTGAGGATGATTTGAGAAAACATCGCTCGTACTTTCTTTTAAGTCCACTCAGCGGACAATTTATTTCTATTTCTAATTATATTGATATCCACATATTTATAGTTTCACTCTATGATATTTATGTATCGGATTGATAATAAATTCTATTTAGTGTTTAATTTCAGCCCTGACTTAAGGTATAACTAAATATAAATATAACTATATGTGGCGGCGTTTTCGCTGGTTCGAAATTGGTAAATAATAATAAATATTTAATATTGAAAATAAAAGAAAAAGAAAGAAAAATAGAATGTAAGAGGTAGCAACTTACAAGGTAGCTTCAGCAGGTAGTTCGATCCTCTCACTCATCTGCAGTTTTTCCTCCAAAGCGGCCCTGAAATTAAAGGTCTCTAACTCGGCCAAGAGAAAAACCCAAAAATTCAGAGCACTTACCTTCTGGGAATGCGTGGCAGCCGTGAGTGAACGAAGAGAAGTGGACTGTATTACGAATTGGAGGCGCATAAGGCGGCACGAAATACTAAGACTTTTATACTTTAAAACACTTTGTATTTACTGGAAACAGAGTGGTTTCTGGAAACTGGAAGCAGAGTTCTCCAATGAGAGCTGGAAGCAGAGTGTCTCCTGTGAGAGCTGGAAGCAGAGTGAGAGAGAGGTAGGGGGACACTGCATTTAGGCGATAAGGGTCGCGAGTTCAGCCCTGTGCCGAGATTAGGGCGCTCGGGACTGATAAAGGAGGATTACGGCGCGAACACTATAATTATAACTATAACTATCCATCAATATAATTATTGAGAGTAAATTATTATAGTCATACCAAAAGTATAACTATAACTATCCATAGGTATAACTATAAATATAACTATAAACATAGTTATAACTATAACTATCCTATAACTATCTATAAGTATAGCTAAATATAACTATATCATTAACCAAAATTTTCGCACCAATAAATAATAAAATTCCCAATTTTAAAATTATTTTCCGTATCTGTTTTTCACCTCTTACACTCTGACAATTATTGTTAGTAACCTTCCTCGTATTATCCTTTACGGCTTATCCTAGTCATTTAATCTTATTATCCTATAATTAAGATTTCTTTCCCATGCCTGATGTCCGTTTAAATAAATAGCATGATATCATTAATATTTTTAGATTATTTTCATTTTTTTAACCATTGAGATAATATATAAGTGTATATATTACTGAATGAGGCAATATATACTATGTATTATGTTTTAAATATATTTTCCAATAGCTTAAATGCTCAGGACTAATCGGATTTCTCGATTTCATCGAGAATTTTTAATGATACTTCTTGTTGAATCGGAGAAAAAAAGAGAAACGGAAGAGGCATAAAGCCAGAACTTTAATAAAAGCAGTTTTCTCTCTTTCTGAAGAAAGAAGCCGAACGAGAGGAGTCAGCGACAAGTTTCTCACCAGCTAATACCTCTGACGAAAGAGTTTTTGATGAGGAGCAGAATAAAGGAAGAAAATAACCTTAAATAGGATTCGTCCGTAGTGTACTAACAACGCAGCCCGTAAACTTCCAGGAGAAATATACAGAAAAAATGTTACTTTTTTTTTTTTTCCTTCTCAGAATTTTCAGTTTAAATCAAATCATTGGTGAATAAGACTCTCAGGTTGGCGCGTGGGATTTGTGTCCCCTCTGGATAGGACTTTAAAGGGAATTGATACAATTACCAGTGCCTTGTGGGCTTAGAAAACTGTGGGGTGAGTTGGACATCTCCTTTCCTTAAGCCGTAATTAGCAAATGGAAAGTATGTAGTCTGTCTGCCATGAACAGAATCAATATAACTGAGGAAGGTTCCCCGTCTATGTTAGGTATCAATGGTACAATCATTGTTAGATTCTGTGAATGCTACAGCATGAATATGGGTGGAGCCACCTTCCGATCGAGAAGATTTTGTGGGTGATCTCTGGAAGTCTTTTCAAATACATATATAATGCTTACATTTTGCTCTTGACATAACAATAGCCGCCTCATTTATGTACTCCTGTGCTGATGGCCAGACCTCAGATGTGTATTTGTCTCCTGTACAATACCCACACTCCGACACGTGTGATTGGTCCAGTTCCCTTACCCCATTATCCTTAGAGGACTTTGATTCTCTTTTGGGATTTTCTTCTTAAGGATGTGTTGTAACCAGCTCGGTTCAACTTACTGAAAAGCTGTCTCTCCTGTTGGAACACTAGAGCCGCGACTGTAGCGCTATTCGGTGAGGCACTGCGGTACTAGCAGTGGGTACCTACGGAAATACGACCAGGATACGTTTGGGTTCGAATCCAGGACCTTTGGTGTGCGAGTCACTAACGCTAACCACTAGTGAGCCCCTAAGAAATGTAACGCACACACACATGTACACCTAATTAACAAAGATCTGCTGCCTAAGTGTAATACCTGCCAAGTTCACCTAACAATCCAGCACATCATAGAGGTTTGCCCAGTTTATCAGAATTACTTCACTAGGGAAGGCATTAGAAGAAATATGGCAGAGTGCCTTGGGAACAACCCCTCTATAGTGGATGGGCTGTTAAACTTTCTTAAAAAAGCAGGTATAGCCCGGAAAATCTAAATTAAAGAATGAGATATTATTTATTATTTTAGTTAATAATAATTTATTTATTATAATTTATTAAATATATAATAATAATATTTAAATAAAAAAAATAAAAAAAATCCATTAATTTAGGTTGTTATAGTGGTCGAAATAATCCTGATTCCTGTATTTTATTAACTAATAGTAACGCATTGCTATAAACATAATTTCAATAAATTTCAAATTCGACCCACAAAATTGTATGATGTGTCTATATGTATTTAATTATTTTTCTTCATTAAAATACCTTTAAAACAATTGCTGTGCAATCTAGAAGAGACTTTCTACAAATATCAATCCTAATCTAAACATCTATGACACANCAAGACTACAACAGTAGAATCTATATAATTTAATTAGTGTATTGTGTAATTTTCCATTGTTTATCTTCTGAAATATTTTACGTTTAAGTTTATGCCTATTCTTTAAAAAAAGGAGCCAGTTTCTTTTATTTTTTAATACTTTATGCAAACAGTTGAAAGCCTTCATTTATGATGCATTGGCGGAAGAGGCGTGGGATGTGGACAAAAACTACAAAACTTTAATATTTTTATATAAGAAATGCGAAGGGAGCCAAAAGAAAAATCTTACCACCTCAGCCGGGAATCGAACCCGGATCTTCTACTTTCTGGGCTGGTAAGGAGACCCCTACACCACCAAGTATAAGACGATATATTCGTCTTACTTGGAGATTTAGATAATCTAGATGTTCTTTCCAACTCCCCGCACTTTACTCCTAGTATAAACCTCCAAGTAAGACGAATATATCGTCTTATACTTGGTGGTGTAGGGGTCAGCATACCTTACCGGAAATAGGTTCGATTCCCGGCTGAGGTAGTCAGAATTTTTCTGGGTCGCTTTGTATTTCTTTTATCAAATTTAGCGTGGGATTACATACTACAATTAATATCATAATTTATGTTAATATTTGATTATTCTTAGTGCTCCAACGTACAATTTATTGGACATGACATGAAATAGAATTTTTAAACATTTTATTCTTTACCATTTTAAATTAAATTTATAAATTAAATTAAATGCTCCCTCTACTTAGGGTAGAGCCTGTTTCATCATTAGAGCACCTTACTCTTTTTTGTGTTTAGAGATTAATGTTCCTTAAACTTTTTAACGTCCTTTTCAACAACTAAATATTAGCTTTGGGATTCGAACCAACTGAAGTATATACCGCCATGATTATCTCTGGAAACTTTCTCATATTCCTGATTTTTCTCTGAATAATACTGCATAAACTTTATCTCTGATTAATTATAGTTATGTTTACATTAATGCGACAAAGTGAGGTAAAATGACATTTCTTATTGCCTTTGGTATGCTATTCAATTATTGTTTTGAAGTTTGCCGTTTTATGTTGTCTTTACAAATTCCCCCTGACCTGCCACAGTTCTGTGGAAGCAGGTGGGTGTTGTCCAGCTCTAACGAACGGAGTCGAGAGCCTGGCGAATAACCTGTCAAACCAATTGTCCTGTTCCTGATCTTATTGACCCCGAACCCTCTTGGAGAAGCAGAGCTGGCCTAGATTCCCTGTAGAACAGCTGATCAGTTGTGGGGAGAGGTGTTCCAGCGCAGGTGAGCATGTGTGTCAACGCAACAAGAAATCCGCCAACTAGCTTTTAAATGCGAAATGAAGGGCTAAGTACGACGCTATGCAAAATTGGGCCAGTAGGAGTTGGGATTATAAGTAATGATAAGTATGGATGGTAAACTATCTACTATATAGTGGGCTTAATATATAGTTAAACTCAATATAAATTTATTTATTGATGAAAGCATATTTAATGAGTTAGAAATGAAATTGAAGAATTAGTTGTTTTTGTTGGGTTTCGGTCAAGGTAGACACAAAAAATACAATTTATAAAAATGTTTTTTTTGTTTTTTTTAATTATCTGCCAACGTTTCTTCTTCTTCTGCCAACTTCTACACTGTAAGCCATCTTCAGGGCTTAAATGGTGAGTTGGTATTTTCCTGGCTAGTTGTATCAACTGCAAGTGTATGTGATGATGTGATGTTGGTACCGTTTATTGGTGGTGTTTCTACACTCTCCAGGTCTTCACACAGACCCCTCACCAGAGGGTGGTTATCTTTTATTGATAAAATATATTTCTATAAGTCTGGATGCATACACAACAAAAAGAAAAAATACTCTCAGAATATTATTAATAATTTTTTTTTCTTCAATATGTTTAGTATTCATTTTATATAGTCGATTACACACAGTTTTATATGTTCGTTCATTTGTTCTTTATTAGACTATGACATACAGACATGTTTCTGTATTATTTTGTATGTCTCTTTTTCATATTCAGCCCTTAAATTTTTATTGCGTTACACAGCCCTAAATTATTATTTAAATTCAGGTCGACATATGGGATAAACTAAAAAAAAAATGATTTCACAATTTTCAATTTATTTTAAAAAATCATTGACCGAATCCCTTTATTTGATTATTTATCATTTTCCTTGATATCGCTCCTGATGATTCGAACAGTTCTTGGCTTTCGCATAAGCTATAACATCCTTGATAATTTTTTAAATTTTGAAATAACAAACTCTTTAAATAATTACAAAAATGTACTTTCATTGTGTTAAATGTATGGGGAGCCTTAGTGTATCCACCGCTGATAACACTGAACAACAAAGTTTTTGTTTCGGGGTTGAAATTAGCTGATTTTAATATATTTCCACGTGTTAAAACCGAAAATGACCATAAAAATTATATATTAGCTCTTGTTTTCATATATGTTGTAATTCTTGTTCCGTCATATTGCGAGAGTGGCTGAAAAATAACAAGCGGGCAATGGCTTTTGCAGTACCTATGGTTTGGCGTGAGCCTACCAATCATACAGACGACTGTTATTTCTGCTTAACTCCTCCCATTAAGCAAGGTTTATCTATGAAGAAAAGAGGAACGGTGAAATACCCTAATCTCCCATCTGCTCTTCGGCCTGTACCACACTCAGACAATTTGCCAGTCCCTTCTCCACCCCAAAACTATGAAATTTTAGAGGAAAGTGATGAAGTCTGTTTACAAGAAGCAACCCATCCTTCTACATCCNGTGTGTGTGTGTGTGTGTGTGTGTGTGTGTGTGTGTGTGTGTGTGTGTGTGTGTGTGTGTGTGTGTGTGTGTGTGTGTGTGTGTGTGTGTGTGTGTGTGTGTGTGTGTGTGTGTGTGTGTGTGTGTGTGTGTGTGTGTGTGTGTGTGTGTGTGTGTGTGTGTGTGTGTGTGTGTGTGTGTGTGTGTGTGTGTGTGTGTGTGTGTGTGTGTGTGTGTGTGTGTGTGTGTGTGTGTGTGTGTGTGTGTGTGTGTGTGTGTGTGTGTGTGTGTGTGTGTGTGTGTGTGTGTGTGTGTGTGTGTGTGTGTGTGTGTGTGTGTGTGTGTGTGTGTGTGTGTGTGTGTGTGTGTGTGTGTGTGTGTGTGTGTGTGTGTGTGTGTGTGTGTGTGTGTGTGTGTGTGTGTGTGTGTGTGTGTGTGTGTGTGTGTGTGTGTGTGTGTGTGTGTGTGTGTGTGTGTGTGTGTGTGTGTGTGTGTGTGTGTGTGTGTGTGTGTGTGTGTGTGTGTGTGTGTGTGTGTGTGTGTGTGTGTGTGTGTGTGTGTGTGTGTGTGTGTGTGTGTGTGTGTGTGTGTGTGTGTGTGTGTGTGTGTGTGTGTGTGTGTGTGTGTGTGTGTGTGTGTGTGTGTGTGTGTGTGTGTGTGTGTGTGTGTGTGTGTGTGTGTGTGTGTGTGTGTGTGTGTGTGTGTGTGTGTGTGTGTGTGTGTGTGTGTGTGTGTGTGTGTGTGTGTGTGTGTGTGTGTGTGTGTGTGTGTGTGTGTGTGTGTGTGTGTGTGTGTGTGTGTGTGTGTGTGTGTGTGTGTGTGTGTGTGTGTGTGTGTGTGTGTGTGTGTGTGTGTGTGTGTGTGTGTGTGTGTGTGTGTGTGTGTGTGTGTGTGTGCGCGCGTGTGTGTGTGTGTGTGTGTGTGTGTGTGTGTGTGTGTGTGTGTGTGTGTGTGTGTGTGTGTGTGATATTCAATGCTAAACTAGTAGAAAAAATTAAAATTAAAGTTTCAAATAAAATTATAGTGTTTTCATACTTTCGACCATTTGTACTAAAACATAAACAATATATTGAGGTCTATAGTGAAGAAACATCGAAACTTGAATAGGCGATATTTTAGCGTTGGAATTGATCGAAGGTCGTTAAGAAGTGCAGAAATGATTCGACGGTCCATGGATAGTATCACATTTCCTTAGAAGAAATCTCCTATAAATATTAAGCATTGTTAGGTAAATAATCTAAAGGGTTATTATCACTACCAATGAATATAGAACTATCATACCTTCTATTATCCGTCTTCATTGGTTTCTGCAAACCATCTTCTGTTGGCGAGCGCTTTCGGACATTGTACATCCTCGTGGCCGAATACATGTGTTCACTGAAATACTCTGTTGAATACACATGTATTCGGCCAAGAAGATGGACAATGTCCGAAAGCGCTCGCCAACGGAGGATGGTTTGCAGAAACCAATGAAGACGGATAATAGAAGGTATGATAATAAGCATTGGTATTTCTATATTTCCTAAAAGAAAATGATTGCTGGGGACACGTCATATTGGCGTCACGAAATAAATAATCGTTTCGTTGTCAGATACATCAATGTTTATCCGTTTAAATGATGAAGTTCTGGTGCGATTATTTATATTTTATTTAAATGTTTCCTCCAATAACCTCGTTTCAATGGAAGTTATCGTACATAACTACAATGTCCGAAGAAGTGTTTAAAGGTGTTTTTAGTCTCTTGTAATTTCTTAGTTTACAGGAGAAAATTATTTCATGTTTGGTTTATTCTATGAATGGCGGAGAAAATATGAATTCCTGTTGGATTCCGTTTTAGTTCGGGCAAATTTCCTGGATTGCTTAGTTCTTCTTTGTTAAATGCGCGTTGCTCACGTTAAGTTAAAATAAAGCCATAAGAGTGGGGGGGGGGGGGCTTTGTTGAGATACCCCTCTCGTCGGAAACAAAAGGATCCAATCCCCAGGAATAAAGCCCTCAGCCTCGGCCCCTAGCCTATAAATGTATTTTTATACCTTCGATGGTTGACCTCTGAAAAAATCCACCATTACTTACTCTCGTGCGTGTTTGTAATTCATACTCGTTAATATTTAAACATCTTGAATTGAAAATGGGCCTTCGATGTTCGGCGGACACTAATTGTGGCTGTCGACAAATAAAGAACAGTTTTTAATTATTTTTTAAGTGCTAACCAGCCTCCCTTCCAAGCACTTAGGGTCGTGGAGGAAGGAGCAATTTGCAGGTTGTCGTCACCCTATTCTAAACATCCATCGCTCAAGAATAGCTTTTCTTGTGCATAAAGCTTGCCCTGGGCGGGATTCGAACCCGCAGTGTCAGGATTGTGAGACCAGGACTCCGAACGTATCCCCTAAAAAAAAAACGGCATTTTAAAAATAATTGCTTCAACTGGTGAAATTGTACAATATTTTTATTTTTTTTTTAAATTGAACACGCAGCTGAGTGCTTTCAAAATTTGACCTACAAAGCCCAGTTATTCCGCAGCGTAGGTACCACAGAGAGAAACTCCATATCATCAGGGTTTTCTCTAAAACTCATTCTGGGAGATTCCTATGCTCTGAAGGTGAGATTATTGATTTCGAAAGGGACCAGTTTTGAACAAAAGGAAATGGGAGACCATTTTCAGCATAATATTATTTTTTGACAAGGGTTATTTTCTTGTTTGGGGACGATTTATAGATTTATTTATGATATTTCTGTAATTAAATGTGTCAATATATTTCTTCAAAAAATTAATTGTGCTGTATAATAAAAACGAAATACTAAAAATAATATTTTATGTCGGACGCAGATGTAGCCACTAATTTGAAATTGAACGTTTAGAAAATATAATTAAAATTTCCGAGGGAAGTAATTGTGATATCCTGGCTGAATTGATTAGTGGAATGCCGACAGGAACCTAAAGATAGCGGGTTATTATTCCATTGTTTTTTTAACTTTTACTCTTCTGAAGTGATTGTTTTTTGTTTTTTTCTATTTAATTCGTTATTTCTCGTGGTACTATTTTTTCTTTACTTATTTAAATACATATTATCCTATTTTCTTTGGTTTTTTTCTTCATCTAATTCGTTATCTCTCGTGGTACTTATTTTTTCTTTAATTATTTAAATACATATAATCCTATTTTATTTTTCATTAAGCCTGTGATTAACAGGAAACCGATTGGTAATGCTGATAAATTATTACCGAAAGAAGGTAATTGACCGTTTATGTGTATCAACTCTTGCGGTTCGGCTAAGAAGGGTTTAATAATAATAAAAAAAAACAAAAAAACTTTGCAATATTATTATTATTATTAATAAAAATAANATATATGCTTGGTTGTTGATGGTGTTGAATATCCAGCTCATAGGTTAATACTTTGTGCCTCAAGTGAAGTTTTTCAGGTTAATTTTTTTACATAAATAATAAAAGTAAAATAAAATTTTAAAAAAGCCATGTGATTTCATGTTGACAGCATTTGCTTACAACTCCGCGATCAATAGCCTTAAAGATGGTTTACATTTAAATTCGAAACGGTAGCCGAATAGAATAAATTTTCGTTGCTTTAAAAAAAAAATACTTCTTTCAGAAAGCCGCTCTTATAACTGTAAATATCTTCCTAGGCTCTTCTAGTTTTCCCTAGAAAATGGAATTTCCTCTTCTCAGTAGATAGGTGTTATGAGGAAGCAAGTGGCCACCTTCAATTGGCCCCTTCTTGTACAGGTCTGGTCCCTCCATTTACTGCGTCCTCAGTCTTTAACATTATTACCATATTCAATGACCTACTTTTTATGAATAAGTTGAATAATAAAAAAAAAAAAACTTTTATACTTCTTTGTGACAATTCATTTTACTGATGCTATTCAGGAAAGAACAAATAAACATATAAACTAAATCTCATACAGCTTTATTTTCTTCATGTCGGATTTACTTTTCATTACAAGATTTAATAAGAGTTATTACTTATTTGATATTACTAGCTGGAAAGTGTAATGAGTGTAAAATGTGAGAAAACTCAGGAATGTTCGGGAGAGATGCGTTCAATTTTAGCAGTTACATTTTTAAATGTTTACCTTAACATGAGTTTTTCGTAAAAAAAATATGTAGAGCAAAATTTGTAGAATATTACAAAAATGCCTACCTTCTCTTTTAAGTATTATTAATCGCTTTCACTAGATCGTGCACAGAAATATAGAAAATAATGTTGTTGTACGAGGAAATGATCATAAATATGAAAACTACTATTTAATTTAATAAATGTATTTTACTCTAATATAGATTCGCGTCTAATGCTGATGCCTCTACAAGAGCTTAAAATATGATTTTGTAAAGGCATTATATACAAATAAAAATTGCAAATTTTTTAAAGTAAAAAAAATGTCATTCCGCTACCAACTCTACATCAAAACATGGGGCAAGGTTCAAATGTTACACGTGTGTGTGTGTGTGTGTGTGTGTGTGTGTGTGTGTGCGCGTGTGTGCGTGCGTGCGTGCGTGTGTGCGTGTGTGTGTGCGTGCGTGTGTGTGTGTGTGTGTGTGTGTGTGTGTGTGTGTGTGTGTGTGTGTGTGTGTGTGTGTGTGTGTGTGTGTGTGTGTGTGTGTGTGTGTGTGTGTGTGTGTGTGTGTGTGTGTGTGTGTGTGTGTGTGTGTGTGTGTGTGTGTGTGTGTGTGTGTGTGTGTGTGTGTGTGTGTGTGTGTGTGTGTGTGTGTGTGTGTGTGTGTGTGTGTGTGTGTGTGTGTGTGTGTGTGTGTGTGTGTGTGTGTGTGTGTGTGTGTGTGTGTGTGTGTGTGTGTGTGTGTGTGTGTGTGTGTGTGTGTGTGTGTGTGTGTGTGTGTGTGTGTGTGTGTGTGTGTGTGTGTGTGTGTGTGTGTGTGTGTGTGTGTGTGTGTGTGTGTGTGTGTGTGTGTGTGTGTGTGTGTGTGTGTGTGTGTGTGTGTGTGTGTGTGTGTGTGTGTGTGTGTGTGTGTGTGTGTGTGTGTGTGTGTGTGTGTGTGTGTGTGTGTGTGTGTGTGTGTGTGTGTGTGTGTGTGTGTGTGTGTGTGTGTGTGTGTGTGTGTGTGTGTGTGTGTGTGTGTGTGTGTGTGTGTGTGTGTGTGTGTGTGTGTGTGTGTGTGTGTGTNAATAATCTAAAAGGTTATTTTCACTACCAATGAATATAGAACTATCATACCTTCTATTATCCGTCTTCATTGGTTTCTGCAAACCATCTTCTGTTGGCGAGCGCTTTCGGACATTGTACATCCTCGTGGCCGAATACATGTGTTCACTGAAATACTCTGTTGAATACACATGTATTCGGCCAAGAAGATGGACAATGTCCGAAAGCGCTCGCCAACGGAGGATGGTTTGCAGAAACCAATGAAGACGGATAATAGAAGGTATGATAATAAGCATTGGTATTTCTAGCTACAACAATAAATAACAATGTCTTACAACTCTAGATGGCATAGCACAGTTATCATGGAGACGTTTATCACTCTTTATGTACCACTATCTGCCCTGCGTCTGTCTGTTGGACTGACTCTAAAGTACACTGTTGTCCCTTTTTGTTGGGAAGTAAGACGCTGGCCTAGACAATTCTCAGAAGACTTCTTCTTTTTGGGACACAACAACTGGTCTTCAATCCTGTTCACCCACTTCCTTCGTGGCTCTTCAGTTCCACGTCTCTGCGTGTCCCAAACCACTAACAACTGCCAAAAGAATGCCTAGAACAGCTACTCAAAAACACAATTCTTTAAAATTTCGAAGGAATTAGTAAATCTGATGACGGCAAGTTAAGCCAAAACTTCGTTCGAATATTAGGTCGTCTGATGTTAATTTAAATTGTTCTTACCCATTGAAAACTCATTCTTATCAATTTTTAGTGCAAGGGAACAGAATAAAAAATCTAACTATCCCAGCCAGGACGATGTTTTTGTCTGCCTCGGAGGTTAGACTCTCGACACTAGTGCGGGGAATTAAATAACTTATCAGACTTGTCCCGGTAGCATAAGTGGTACATGCACCGGCCCGGATAGCAGGAGATCCAGGTTCGATTCCTGGCTGGGATAGTTAGATTTTTTATTCTGTTCCCTTGCACTAAAAATTGTGCTAATTTACGTGGGATCAAATACCACAAAAAAATAATATTTACACATTCTTATCGGTGCGCCATGGAATTATAAGTAGAAGGTACAATAACTCGTTCCCCTGGATTCGGACACATGGCTTCATCAAAATAAAAGTCCTTCACACAGGGATTGCGTAAACTAAGCATATTTTCATATATCATTTATGATGGAGAAATAGACAAATAAGAGTCATTTATTGATTTGATTTTACAAGTCGAAAGGAATAAATAAAGATTAGTGCAAGACTGGCTGGGTCGATAGAGGGGTTTAAACCTTCTAATTTATTCTCAAGCATATTTATTTTATTTTTATTTATTTATAATAATTATTATACACACATGTTCGTGTGCGTGTGTGTATGTGTGTGATTTGTAATTGTTTATACTTTCTGCTTCCATATTGGATCGGTGCAGAATCAAATAATTTGTTAGGAATAGCATCATGGTACAAAGGTGAATGAATATTTTTTTTTATAAGAAATATGCTACGAAGCCATTAATTCTTCTAAAATTGTTATGGCTTCTAGATGTGGTGATACACTGCTATGTATAATGTACGCTTATGGCTTAACTCGAGATGTACCTAATTCCCTACTTTATGGGTGGTGTCTTGAGAAAGTTATCCCAGCCCCCGAACAGATGTAGTTTGTTAGGTGTTTAAGAGCAGAAGTTGGCGGGCTCTCTCCCCACCTGAGTATTTCACAGCTGATCAGCTCTAAGTGGAGGGGGGAGGTAGTCGATCGGAGGGCACACCTGAGCTCCAACCCTCAACCTTCCAGTGCCCCCTCCAAAAACTGGAGTACATTAAAAGGGAAGTTTCTGTGTGTGTATCATGGCGGATATTTGTGTAAGGAAATTTATTAGTATCAAATTCTAATCCTGATCAACGATGTTTTGATCAAGGACCTTTTTAAACTTTTCTGCAGATAAATTATTCCTCCGCTGTAGAGTTTCTTCAGGCACAAGGCTCTTTTGTTGCCAGATTTACACAATTAAAATAGTTCTGCTCAGAACGAAACCAAAGGTAATGTGACGTCACGCCCAGATCTTTTCATTTTTGTCGTCACTATAGTTTTGTGAGGTCTAACGTATCTAGTGATCTGTTGTGGTCATATTTCTTACATCGCCTGCGTCTATGCTGGCCACATTAGAGAGTCGAATTAATAATTCAGGTACTTTCTGATCGATTTCCTGATTTGAAATGTGTCAATCTGCCTCATAAAAAAAAAAATATATATATATATATATAAATAAAAAAAATTCCATGAATATTTTGCTAATCTGGGAGACGTTGTTCATTTATTTCAAAATTTCAAAAGCAAAAACGAGCGAACCAATGCTTGCACAAGTGTTGAATTATAACTCAAATAACAACGAAGATATTACAATTTTAAATTTTGATCTTTCTCTAAACCCCTTCTTTTCTGCATCCGTTGTCAACTAAAAGTGACTAATTATAAGGTCTTTAAATGGAAAGCCAAAAAAAAAGATAATAGAATAACTTACTAGAAATAATAACGGACAATTTCTCACAGGTTATGTACCAATTTAAGGATAATTAATAACAATTTATTCGAATAATACTGTGGCGTCACCTTAATCCTATTTTAATAGTTAATAAAGTATACTTCAGTTATTTAAAATCAATGTAACATATGTTGATACAAGAGACTCACGCTTGTTCTTATGTTTGAACGTTTTGGGTTATACATTAGGATTAGGATCAGGTTATACATTATGTTTTTGTTATGAGTTTGTTATTAAAAATCATTATCAAACTACTAGTGCGTGTTATTACAAATACCTAATTCTGAAGCTGGCAAGTAATATTTAAATAGTACTTAGATGGATTTTATTTTATTATAAGGCATTATAACTTATAATAACTTACAGTATAAGTTGTAACAAACTCATCAATACTCCTTTTCCTCATTCGATTTCAATTAAAAGTGATCAATTATAAGGGCTTGAAATGGACAGGGTAAATACCGAATTTGGTTTCTGTATTTCAAAAAATTGAGGGCTTCCATATCACCTAATTAAAATATCTGTTAATATGCGTTGATCTAAAAAACACAATTTAAAAAAAGGGTATTTTTCATTATTTGCTGACGGTTCGGCTTTCATTGTAAGCTATCTTCAGGCTAGCAGTTTCAGTCATAAATATGAGTCCAGGTGGCCCGACGTACCTTCTCGCTTTCATAATAGCCCTGAAGATGGCTAACAATGTAAGCCGAAATGTTGGCAGATAGTTTAAAAAAATAAATTTTTTTTTAAATTTCATTATTTTTGGATCAATCTTGACCAAACCCAAAAAAGTTATCTACTATTTAATTATAATTATATATTTCACCTTTTTGTCAAGTAAATGTGTTTCATAATGGAAATAACAGTGAATATATTAAGTTCTCCACTAAATCTCCTTTATTCTCAACTAAGTTCTTCAACCATTAACGACCTCTTCCTAAGATATCCAAAAAAAAAGAGGGGCTTAAATACCGAATGAATTTGGTCTCATTTTAAATATTGTGTATTCTAATGCGCGTACAGAGTTACACACACACACATATATATATATATATATAATATATAATAATTATATGGACTTTATTTATAGCGTCTCCAATACCTTTATTAAATTGGGTCATGTTACCAACATGAATAGCTTGACTTCTCTGCGGGGAAAATGAAGCTAGTAAAGTAAATCTAAAATACAAACTAAAAAAAAAAAAAAAAAAAAAAAAAAAAAAAAAAAAGGCATAATTTTACCATGTTTGACTCCTCAAAATTCGTTCTTGGTTACGTTGTGTCATGCTGGGGCTTGAATAGAATTAAATATAACTAATAGGGTGGGTGTTGAGGAAGAGTTAAAATAGTTCTTGTTGGTTAGCAGTTCTGGTGAATGGATCCCACAGAGAACGATTCTCGAGCCTGGGGGAGTCGCTTCCTTCCAAAGATTCGATTTCAATTCCAATTGGGATTGAGATCTGCATAATAACTGCCAGGTTTTGCATATCAAAACTGGAGACGTACTGTGTTTGTTCAGGGGATAAGCCCAGCGGTAGGCAGATGAGACTCACTGCCTATCCCCCCCCCCCCCACCACTGAATTAAATACAATATGCCTCCTTGTGAATTAAAATTTTAGCAGATTTCCCGGAGGAAAAGCATAAGAGTCATGGATGGAGGGGCTATCTACAGGTTGCCACCCCATTCTAAACATCAATGGCTCAGGACAAGCTTATATTCATATATAAAAGCTTGCCCTGGGCGGGATTTGAACCCGCAGAGCCAGTACTGCGAGAATCGAACAGATCCCCTGAGCTACCCTGGTGCCCCTGTGCGCTCTCTAATAAAAACATATTCGGTATTTAAGCTCCTTGTTTTGAAACTAGTTGATGAGATCGTTAATGGCTGATATCGGTCGAGGGGGAGGGGGGATTTAGGAGGCCGAAATTTTAACTCTTAAAATCTTCGTTATTCTCAGCGTTACGAAAAAAAAAATCTGTTTATAGTAAATTAAATGTAATATATAATCATTTGTATTTATAACATTTTTCGATGATAACGTCTAGTAAGAGCAAAATTTTTGAATATAATTTGGAATGTTGGACGGTCCTTATTTTTCAAACATCGAAACCTAATGCAATATTTAGTCTTTTAATTGCAAGGATTCGGGAAATATTCTTAATTCATTTTCAATTTGAGTAGAGTGAATGTGAGTTGTTATGAAGAGAGGATTATCAGGAATTCGTCGGTAGTTGAAGAATTAAAAAAAAAATTGTAATGTTTTTTTAAAATAAATTAGAATGTTTTAAGATGTGAAAAATATTACTGTATGTGGAAGAAATATAGTCTTTGTCTGTTTTTTCATTGATGGGGTTTCATTTTTTCTAAATGTATGTGAACTTTTTTGGTTACAAATTAGTTTTTAATTCTTCAACTACCAAGACTGAATTCCTGACAATCCTCCCTTCAACAAATTTACCTCCAAAACTCCAATTTTATTTGTGTTATGAAAAAGTTTATTGATTATAAGTGTAAAATTTTTTTTTTTTTTTTAAATTGTATTCTACTTACTAAAAAACCCTTTTCAAGGGTGCTATTTTCTAAGTACGTTGGGCGAGCGCGTCTTGTGAAAATATTTGCCCATTGTCTTGACCGGTTTGTATGATAAATATCGTCCTGCACTCCTATTTCTGACCATCTGCAATAATACATGGGAATTGTGTCTAAATTGTGCAGTCCCTGGTTGACAGACTTTAGTTCTATTTCCATGCAAGTGTACATTGGGCATTGGTTTGTCGACAGGATGTGTCAGTCCTGTTTGCTTCGGCAGTGTTTGTTGGCCCTCGGTCCCCCCACCCCTCTCTTTCGACCACAGCCTCAGAAATAGACAGTTCTGGTATACTTCCGAACGATAGCCTACCAGCTGTCTGCTTATCCCTCTCGAGCGATAACCGATCAGCTGTTTACCCTGCACTATAACAGAACGGAAATAGTCCGGGCAAGTTCTTCTAACTACTGAACACTTGCTCTTTCGTTATTATTTTCAAGACCGATATAACTATTATTTTTTGTCGTATGATTCTGGCATGAGTTGACATTTTTATATTCAGTCAAGCGATAATACATTTATAATAATAATTTCATTGTGTGTGTGTGTGTGTGTGTGTGTGTTTGTGTGTGTGTGTGTGTGTGTGTGTGTGTGTGTGTGTGTGTGTGTGCGTGTGTGATTNCGTGCGTGCGTGCGTGCGTGTGTGCGTGCGTGCGTGCGTGCGTGCGTGCGTGCGTGCGTGCGTGCGTGTGTGTGAAGATATATAGAAAGTAAAACACTCGCGGCTGCATTGTATATAGTAAATAAGAACAGGTGAGAAAGAATGTGGGGAACACAGAAAAAGTAAAAATTGCAAAGAGTAAATTTTTCATTTATAAATATTTTATTTGGTTGTGGTTTTTTTTTTATGCCGCGTAAATTTTAAACAATTAATGAGAAGGAACAATTCCCTCTCATTAATTGTTTAGTAAATTTTTTCTTTTTGTATGTTCACTACACTCTTTCTCCCACCTGTTCTTATCTTACACACAACACACACACATACAACACACACACACGCACGCACGCCCGCACGCACACACGCACGCACGCACGTGCGATATTAATATGTGTAAGTTATCGAGCAGATTTTCTGATGAAGTTTACTGGTTATTGAGGATATTTATTAAATAATTTTATACAATAATTTAATCTAGGCCAATATTTCGAGAATATATTTTCACTTCTTCAGGGCTGAAAATATATTCAAACAATTAAAAATTTTAATGATCTATATTTATCTAATTTTATTATTAATGTTTATTATTATTTTTCACATATAGTAAACATTTTATATATTTATTGTTATTATTTTGAAATTTCGGTTAACTAACCAAATTGGTTTGTGTGTATTTTCAGGCCTGTTGAGGAGAAAGTATATTCTCGAAATATTGACGTAGGGTAAATTACTGTACAAAAGTTATTTAAACAAAATCCTCAATAACTAAATAACTATGTATAAAGTAAATAAGAACAGGCGGGATAAATAGTGTAATGAACACACAAAAAGAAAAAAATTACAAAGAGTAAACTTTTTGGCTTGTAAAATTTCTCGCCCTTCGTCAGTGAGGAGTGAAGGGAGCTATTTTGATATATGTTTTCTCAGATGACGTAATAGTTCGAATTTTTGTTAAGCGTTAAGCGAATATTTAAGTTTATTTCCATTTCAATAGGCAATTTTTCTTCCTATTGACAGCCTGGTTTTTCTCTTTGGTTTGGTAAAAGTCAGGTTAACACTGTAACATTGAGCTAAGCTTTGGCTGGAGGTTGGTTGGCCGTCGAGTACTATGCTGGAAAAATTAGTCAGGGTTTCGGCCAGGATCAGAAAAATAGAGTTTAGTCGAGATTATTTCTCGGAGATCTCTCCTGACATCACTAAAGCCCTGATGATGACTTGCAAGTCAAGTCGAAACGACTGCAATAATAAAATAATTAAACCAAAAATTTTGGAGTATTTTATTTTTCTGAACCTGGCTTGACTAATTTCTCCAGCCATGAGCTAAGATTCATTTTCCATTGAATGGGGGGGGGGGGGGGGGGGGGAAATCACGCAGACAGAACGGAACTCTAACCACACACCTTCTCTAGTGTGCCGTGGTTCACGAATAAACTAATAAGTTTTTTCTTCCCCCTGGAGGCCTCTATGGTGAGACGTAACGACGATGTTTACGGCAAGCCTACTTTAAATATACAATTTTTTTTTTTTCCTTTTTTCTCGATTGATCTTGAGAAAGGTTTAATTCTACTACGAAATATAATACGTTGTGGTCTGTGGGGTTACTTGACCACGGGAAGCTTTCTCGTTCCTGAAGACTAGCTGTTTTACGATCGGCTCTGATTACACATAATCCAGACTGCCATCAATTTCGGCGTCTCTTGTACATCGCTGGGGCTGCTAGAACTGAGCACGGTAGAGAACAATGAGAGTAGAAGGTAGAAGGTAAGACCTATTAAACTGCCTGTGAAGGAAGAAGTTATCGTAGATAAATTCATAAATATCTCCCTAAATAAGCGTTATATATATATATATATATGTCTGTTTTTGACGTCTACAATTTAAAAAAAACAAATGTAGTATTTAAGCTATTCCTGCAAACCATTGGATGAGTTCGTTAATGGTTCAATTTGGTTGAGATGTAGGGTTTAAGAGGAAAACCAAAATTACATTTTTAATTCTAAGATGATTTTTGTTGGGGTTCGGTCGAGGTAGATCCAAAACGACAGAACAGACATAGAACAAATTTCCTCAACTTATTCTAACATTTTTAACATTTTAAAAACCAACAACCCTTCGTCTCAATAAACCTGTCAAAACATTTTTCTCAGTTCCAAAGTCACTTATTCCCAATAATACCCNTATATATATGTATAATATTATAGAACATAAAATTTTACACCTATTATATTCTATAAACTTTCTCATAACGCAAATAACAACGAAGATATTACGATTATAAATTTTGGTTTCTCTCTAAGTCCCATCTTTTTCCCATTAAATTCAATTTAATGTGGTATGCAACAAGAAGTATAAATGCTGAATACGTTTTTTAAATTTAAAAAGATAAGAAAGGCTACATGTCACATAAAATTCTTAAATATTTTCCTGAATGTGTATTTTTCGTAAAACTTCTTTGAATAAAAATGTTAGAAACTTACATTACATTACTTATATTTGCATAAAATTACAGATATTTAAGTATATCCAAAATTAACTAAATTGTTCACGATTTTTCAATTTGGCTTTCATCTAAACCCCTACTTGCTCGATAGATTCCAGCTATCCACCACTTTTTGTTATAGTTTAGCATCAAATTGTTATTGTAATGCCATTTTATGTAGAATATTTAGGTGTGTGTCTGTGCATGCGCATAAACTAAGTGAATTTCTCAGTAACATGGTTAATGAATAGTTGTATATATTCATTACAAATCTTGTAAACCCCCACTCCTATTAGTCTGATTTGGATCAACAACAAACTTAGCACATTCATTTAAAATTACTTGCTAAGTTTCATTAAAAAATAGAACAACTAATTAGGGTTTTGGTAAATTCCAACTTTTAATTTTAATTAAAATTAAATTATTGTATA
>KZ807612.1:245095-259212 GCA_000696205.2 Oncopeltus fasciatus | reverse complement strand
CTGCCGAGAATAACGGTATCTCCCTTGCTTTGAAAGTTCAGATATTTAAAAAGGATTTTCAAACTTTTTATTATTATAAAATAATGTTTCTTTTTTAGATCTATGGGTTTATTACTTCGCATGTTATTTACTTTTACACCATAAATTTATAAACTAATATAACTATATTACTAGATTACAATCACACAGATGCATACACATATGAGACATGCTTAATCATTTTTATTTATATTATTGTAATTAGTGAGGTGATTGGGGTTTCTCCATTTATTATTCTAAATTCTTATTTCTTTTGAAGTTCTTCTAATTGTACAGAAACTTTGTACTAATTTTCTAGCTAGTTCTTCAGATCACTTGGTTTATGATTTTATTTTTACTGAACTATTTTTATATCAGAAAAGAACAATAAAATAATCTTTTGTTGAGATATTTAATTTTGTAGCTATACATAAAGATTGGTCTTTGGTTTGGTTTCCCCCCAGATAGTTTCAGGTTGGAGACAAGGCCAGGACTAGAGCGAAGCGGCCGGGAGTACCTCAAGTGTGATCTAGAGGGTAAGGGAGGGATTTGTAAGCCAAGGAACCGAACCAAACTAACACTACTAACCAACCTACCCACTCAACCCTTCTATGCATGGGCATCTTTTCAGACTCATGTGATGTCTAATAGTTATAAATAATGATTATTTTAATATGCTTTTATCTTTTTTTCCTATATGAAATGTCGGTGATTATAAAATTTTGAGTTAGTTTCATTAGTCAACAATTTTTTTCTAATTCCTTGTAAGTTAAAAACCTGAGGGGGGCATCACTCAATAGTTCATATGACTTTGGCTACTTAAAATTTAGTCTCAATTTTTTGTCTATGCTATTGTTATGGGTAACCAATTTAATAATAATACGAGCATTAGACATTGAATCTAATTTCTTAAACAAAATAATAAAGTAGGAATATACCAGTAATATAATGAGATACTACTGCCTTTATAAACTAGAAGAAACAGTTATAAACACAATTTTTAGTGCAAGAAAACAGAATAAAAAATCTAACTGTCCCAGACAAGACAGTAGTGCGGGGAATTTAATAAGTCTTTTATCAGACTTGTCTCATTTACATGGGATTAAATACCACAAAAATTTATAAAATTAAAATTTAAAAGTAAATAACGAGAGTCATTTAAACAGCTTGACAATGTCTCCTCCTCCGTAGCATAATACGATATGTTCGTCTGCCTTGGAGGTTAGACTCCCGACACTAGTGCGGGGAATTTAATAACTTATCAGACATTTCTCGGTAACATAAATGCAAAATGCACCGGCCCAGATAGCAGGAGATCCAGGTTCGTGTCCTGGCTGGGAAAGTTAGATTTTTTTATTATGTTCCCTTGCACTAAAAATTGATAAAATTTACGTGGGATTAAATACCGCAAAAAAATTTTATGAAGTTATGAACACAGTTGCATAAAGTTAAAATTATCTCTAACAATGTTTTATAACATATTACGTATTAATAACTAATTATTTAGCATTAAAAGTAATAGCTTAATGAAATTCCTGCTTTGCCAAAATATTAGACCCCCATTTTGGCAGCTCTTCTGTCTTAACCAGATTAATGGTTATATATATATATTTCAGATCTCAATATTTTTCCATATTCATTATTATTGCTAAACCATTTTTTATCTTTGACTGTAATACAAAAGAAATATTGATTTTCCCAAAATGATATAATGCTTTATCTAATAAATACAAATATTTTAAGAATTTTTATCAAATTCATTACATTAATGCTATGAAAATTAGTACACAATAATTTACTGGGTAATGTCTACCAGATCATACAATTTTATTAATGGTGGTCTTAAATGTTGGTGAGAATGAAGATTGGCCTGAGTTGGACCTCAATTCGAGGAATATTTTTACTATCTTTAATATTTTGCACTTAGAAGACAGGAATCAAGTAAGGATCATTTAGCTTATTTTTAAATTTTCAAAGGATCCCTGACAAACAGTCTCTTATTATTTGACAGATTACTCAAAAATTATGTGTGTCATTTGCCTAGTAGGTTTACTCGTATGTCAAAAGCTAAGTTTTAATGGCTAAGAAATATGGCTATTATCATGTTAGGAGTAGTTTGAGTTATTTGACCAGTTTGGAGCTCCTTTTACTTAATAATATTCCCTAGTAAAATTTAGGAGAAATAAAATAAAGATTAGAGGAATTTTTTTGCCAATAAAATTGCTCTAAGGTTTTCAAATTTTGTTATGATATGGGAGTAGCTAAGTGATCTTAGTAGCTAAGTGATGTTAAGTGGTTTAGAGTTTGCACTCAATAACAAATTTTGTGAATCAAAGCCACCAAAAGCAGCGCCCTGAACATGAGTTAAAAAAATGAGTTTTCATGTATTGTTTCTTGGCTTCTTAATTTATAACTTAGAATATGGGAAGCAGGTAATGATTTAGACCTCTTTTGAGATATCTTGTTAGATGCTTATGGTTACTAGATGGGTTCTAATTTCCATAAAAAAAAACCTTAAATATTTTTCAGATAGAAGAGAGTAAGTCCAATGTTATGACCCTAACAAAAGAAGTTGGAGTTGAGATAAAATAAACTAATATCAAAGAGAAAAAATTTTCTATTAAGTGAAATGAAAGACGATACCTATTTAGACTGAAAAAAAGAAGAAAAAAACAAAGACATACTTACTAATAAAACTCCATTATAAAGAAACAAAAAATTTAATTTGTCGAATTCATCCTCAATTAGATTGATTATTTGTTCATCAATTATTTTCTAGTTTAATGGGAATAACCATTATTTTATAATACGCTGGTAAATTCAATGCTTTATAGTTCAGAAATCTTCTATACATTTTATTTATCTTCCAATCCTTTGAAAAGTAGTAAAAATAACCTCCTCTGTGGTTACTGTCTTCCTTCTTTGCATTATTAGAATTAGTTTCATTTTTTAAATAAAGTCCTACTTCATGCTTGTTTGAATGTTTTATCAGAACTGAAACCATTTAAAACTGGCCTTAGTTTTTGATTTATTTACAAGCAAGAAACCTTTCTTAAATTTCCCAAAAATTATATTTTAACTATTCTAAGATTTAACTAAAACTATATAATTTTTTTTTCCAAATAAGTACTGATAGATATTGCATAATTATTTAGTACACAATTCACTTATTATTCAAAAGATAGCAACAAAAGCATGGGAACATATTGTTTGTTATTAGATGTTCTGTTAGATGTTCTCTGAGGACTGGAAAGATACCCAAGCCAATGGTATTTAATGGTAGTTGACCCATTAATTTGTAAGTTGTAAATGATATATTGTTCTTTTTTGTTTGTTTTATTTGTGAATTTCATGTGGGTCTGTCACACACACAGTTTTGGAGACAAGAGCACCTACAGCCTCCAACAGGAGGAGGAATATATTTTTTGGTAAACACCAACAATTTTTTCATATTACCCACCTTTTTTATTTTATTTTTTAAAAATATCCATATTATCACGGTAATCGTTTTGTCTCACGTGTGTGTTTTTTTTTGTTTTTCATTTTAGCACCTAACTCCCTTTCATATGACCACCTACCCGATTTGGAGAAAATAGAAGCTGCCGAGAATAACGGTATTAAATAGAATTCAAACCGTTTGTTTAGAGTATTCCTCTTGTAGTTGAATAGAAAGCTCGGCGCTGCTAGTTTTTAGTATATAGACGCACCACGTGTTTCCAAGCGGCCTATGAATATTTATTAATACAAAATGACTTCAAACATTTTATCTGTAATATAAGTAAATATATTTTTTTAAACATGATGTTATTGAGTTACATTAGATATAAATTTAAATATAATCTTAAACATTGGGTTTTGGATGCATGCTGCGTGGAAATTTAACCTTGTGTAAACTTCTAAAGAATATTTGGTTTATAAATGAAAAATATGAATATGGCCAGAAAAACCATGAAGTTTTGTTTCTAAAACATTAATAATAAATTGTTTTATGACTGAATAAAACATTTTTTAGATCGTTTTCTGTTTCTCAAATTTGCTTCCAAGCTTTTTATTAAATTCTATGAAACAACTTGAGTTTTGCAAAGTTCAGAATCTTTACTTATTGTTTTTTATTCATTATATCTTTATTGAGAGATTGTAATCAATCTGTCTTCAGCATTTTAAAAATTAAACCTTGGGAATACTATTTTGGAATTATCTTTAATAAGGTTTTGCATCGCATTAAAGACCTAATTGTTCTGGGCATTTGAAGGTCTACATTCCTCTCAGTGAAATCATGACTGGCCAGCTCTTCTATCACCACAGTTCCACAGCCTTAAGAAAGGTTTGTCCTTTTGCCCCCTCCTAACCACAAATCTGCCACATCTGCACTTCAATCTCCTTGTTGTAGCTTACAGTACAGTAATCTTAAGTCTTTGTATGTTTGCTACCTCTACTTTCATTCACCAAGTTCCAATTAAATATTCTTTGAAAAATTTTCCTTCAAATCTCAGAGAGACTTTCTGGACCTGAGTGAGGGCCTAATTTTCAGAGTCATAAGCAACAATCAAACGAAGGTGGTTCCACAGTCTGTTCTTGGGAAATTTGAACAAGATTTTTTGATGCAGAAGCTTTTTTAGAATGCACTAACTTCAAATGGGAATTTATCTCCAGCATTGCTCTATATGGGTCTGATAATTTGATTGAGGCAGTTCTGCTGGAAGTAAAGATATGTATGTTATGTTTTATCTTGTGTTCTTTGTTCTTCTTGGGGAGCTTGCAGAGGGAAAATCTGTTCACTATTTAATTTTTTTTTAGTTTGTTGAACAAGATGTAGAAATAATTTTATATATACAAAGAATTAAGGCTACCCTTCATAGTTACCACATGTGTTAAAGTATCTCCCTTCTCTATAGAGGTCACTTATTTTTCTATAGTTGAAAAAAAAAAACAACTGAATTCTTCTATTTTAATGGGTCTTTCTTATGCCACAACATAGTCAATATTATGATGTAATAATAAATATAATCATCTAAAGTCAATGGGTTATCTTATGATTTTGACAGAAGAGCTCTGCTGTGTTTTATAAGGAAGATTATGGGCTCGCTCCCAAAATAGTCTTAAGCTCTGTTTGGTATTTCTGAAGAATACTTATTAAATCTAATTTGTTTTCATTTTAAATATATTATGAATATTTATTCTATGTATAATAATCATAGTTTTCAGTCTGAAATGGTTATATTTATTTTCTTATTTATATTAAATTCAATAAATAGATTTTAGGTACTCTCCCCCTATCTAAATATTCAGTAAATACAATTTATACCTTGTAAATCTCTCAAACGTACTAAATATAGTGTATTTAATTTAAATATTTAATATTTTTTTACCAAGTTGTATTAATCAGTTAACTAAAAGTTATTAATGTAGGTATAAAGTTATTGTTTATAACTTACTTTTTGACAATTATTAATCTTAGACTGTTGCATAAAGTTTGCTGGTAGCATTTGCACAGTTATCTAAAATTTAGATTTGGTTTTAGTCTGAAGTTTTTCAGATGTGCTAGAAGTGTTCTGAATTTTGCAAAACTTTGATTAAACCATGAATTAGGTAAAATTCACACAAATAAAAAGAAAAAAGGTTTTAGCTAGTTTGATACATGCTTTTTGTTCTTTGTATGAACTTCAAAAATGATTGAACTTAAATAATATTCAAATAGCCTACTTAAATGTTTCAAAGAAATTAAATTTTATTTTATTCATTAACTTTTTAAATTGTAAATTGGTGGATAGAAATTTATTTCTCCCTTCATCCAGGTTTGAACTGAAGCTTTGAAATTTATAGGGCCAAAAATTAATTAATCCGGTCCCCCAAAAAACTTCCTTTTTTAAAAATCTTGAATTTGTAAGTGATTCATGGGTGTCTGAAGTCTAAATTATAAAAAAAGAATGTATGTTTTCAGGAAACAAGTGTGGTATTAATCTTCGCTTTTTCTTGGCAACTATTTTTTAAAAAATTATATTAAGCATGAAGAAATTTCTAATTAAGCCTCTATTAGACTGGTTATTTTTTCTAGGCAGTATTCGAAGGATGCATGATGTTTTTCAAATGCTCAAATTGTATACTCCTAAAATTAAATACCTAGGAATAAATAAGAATAAAAAAATGAAAAATAGTCCTATACTGTTACAAAAAAATTTAATACTTTTCTAGATGTTCTTGAAGAGCAAATGACTTTGTTTCTACCAATTGATATATTTTAATTATATTTTGTTATTTATTGAAATTTTTTATGCAGTCATAGTCTCTATGAATTGAAGATTCTGAATAACTTACACTTAAGTTTAAAGGTATAAAAAATAAAAAGTAATAATTTGTAATAAAGAAACTCTTTATCCAAAGCCAGAAACTAAAATTTAAAAAAAAAATATCTTTTGTCTTGAAAAACAGAGGTTCTAGCCTAAATTTTTTTCATATTACTGAAAAGAGAAGGAGTTAGTCTGCATGTGAGGTAGTTATCTCAATTACTTGAAACATACTCTTGACAAGATTTTTAATATATTTTTATACATAATGCTATAAAGCGCTAAAATGAGGAATTTGTTTTGAAATACTATTAAAGTATATTTTAAGGCCACAGAAATATATTTCTTTCACAATTTACAATTCATTTCACTCATGCTATACTTATTCACTTGCAACTGAATAAAGATTCAGTGGTATGTTATGATGGAGATTATTTCACTTCTTAAACATACATATGTTATTTATTACAGATGAGACTTATGGATTAGCCGATGAATAAATAAATCTTAGATAATAAAGAGTACTTTTCATGTTTAACCTATGTATATATAAATAAATAGTTTCTCTTCATGAAGGACGAGAAGCCTTCCCAAAAATTTATTTTAATTTTTTTCTTTTTGCGTATTCACTATACTCTTTCTTTCTCCAGTATTATTTATTATATATAGCAGATGTGAGTGTTTCATTNGTTTGGTCAAGTTAGATTTTTTTTTTTAAATACTAATTTAAAAAATTTGTATTTTTATAAATTTGTATTTTTAAAATCTAACTTGACCGAACCCCTACAAAAAACATCTAATGTTACAATTTAATGTTACTTGTTACCTGAACTTGAAGCAATAACTTTTACAGCACACAAATTTACAAATTTTCCAGTGTGCTCTGCCTACATTTAAAATGTTTATGATATTGTACTCTTATTTCAATTCTAAATGAGAAAACTGAGATTTTAAAATAAAACATGAACATAGTATTCAAAGTCCTATACATTATCCTGTTACATTATCAAGAGTTTCTTCTTTAATTATAACGTTCAAATGATTCTATAGTAATTCTCAAGCATTGTTACAAAAAATTTCATAAGAATGATTCTACGGAAGTATGGTGAATATATAACCTTCTAATGGTTAATTATCTGAATCTTTTTGGTTTTATCAAATGAAAGTTTAATTTATACTCACTTTATGAAAAGATCTTCCTCAAGGAAACCAAGCTAATTATTTTGACAATGTTGTGACTTGCAAAATATCTTCAAATTGGATCCTACAAATGTTTAAAATATTTTTCTGTACACAATTTTGAGGAAGCAAAACCTAAACTAGTATTTAGATTTTATTTCGCAAACCATTGATTGAGTTTGTGACTGGAATCATAGTGGAGGTAGTGTCTGGAGGAAGATCAAATTAAAAGTTTGTAATTGTCTTCCTTATTATTAATGTGAGGCAAAAATGTTTAAAATCTATTTCAAATGTAATTTTTTTTTACATTCAATTCTTAACCCTTTTTTCCCCCTTAAAATGTATGCTAAGGAAATTATTTGAAAATCTCAGAGGTTTGATCAGTTTCTCCCCTTCACACAGTTAGCATTAGAGTAATTTCCTGTTCTCTACGTCAACCTTAAAATTAAAATTTACTCTCTTCTTTTTAATAATAATTATAATGATAGATGACTATGTAGGTAATAAAACTGCTCTTTTAAAATC
The DNA here is from genome assembly GCA_000696205.2 of Oncopeltus fasciatus. Taxonomy (NCBI): domain Eukaryota; kingdom Metazoa; phylum Arthropoda; class Insecta; order Hemiptera; family Lygaeidae; genus Oncopeltus; species Oncopeltus fasciatus. The sequence continues at coordinate 251,206 of KZ807612.1, read as the reverse complement.
CTGCCTGATAAATTTTTCATGAAATTTCACAGAATTGTTTCAATATTTTTTGGCAAAAAAATTTTTTTTCATACTTGAAGTTTATACTTATTATCAAACTATATTTTATTATAATATTATATTTTATTTTGCACTTATATAAAACTATAAATTGATATTATTTACATATCAAAGTAACTTTTTGCCCAAAAATTTGATTTAGTTACATTAAACATTTTTATGCTAGTTTAAATAAAAAGAAGATGACTGTCTTGAAAAATTAACCAGTTTGAGAGGAATGATTGATTAAAATGTATATTTCACTTGTTGAAAGAAGTGAATATTTCAAAATAAATTTAACATGATTTTTTTTATAGTAATTAACTTTTTTTTGTTTGTTGGAACGCTGGAGCTTACTTTAAAGTGTGTCATGTCTCACGGAAAACTGAGTACAGTTGCCTATACATTTCCTTCATCCTCATAACATTTTTATTTTCCCTTGGCTGATTTTGCATGTGCATGTACCAATACTAAAAGTTACAGTGTAAATATGTGTAAATAACCTCTGTGGATAAATTAACTATTTTATTTGTTTTATTATATTAAAAAAATATTTTTATTTTGCTTCTTAATATTATTATTTAGTTAAATCATAATTTTGTTGTAAATAAGGATTAACTAAATGAAACCTTTAAATATTTTAACTCTAACATATTTGAAAAAAATTATTGATTGAAGTCCAAAACATATTTAGCGTACCTATTGAAATTATTTTAATTAATTATAGGCTGCATCAAAATTGAAAATTTTAATTGCAAAAATTACTTAATTATTCTTGTTCAATTTTTTTTAAAGGTGATATTGTAGATGTTTATTTGTTTATTTATTCATTCAATCATAATTGTATNTCACAATTTTTCTATATATACATAAAATAATTATTTTTCTTTCTTATCCTTTTCTTTTTTCTCATTTAATCCTTTCTGTTTTACAATTTATTAAGGTTTATGCTTCACATTTTTTTTGTTACATTCAATGGCATCACTGTCATGGGGCTATCTAGAGGTAACCTTCCTATTTTAAACACTCTTGATATTGAGGAGGCTTTTACTTATTGATAAAAGATAAAAGCCTGAAGGTTGTGGCTTGAACCTGCACTGCCTAGTCTTGAAAGTATCATTTCGATTCCTTGGGCTAGACTGACACTCCAAAAATATATATTTTTTTACTATCCCACAAGAAACTATTCAATAGGAAATCATATGTTTTACCCAAATTCCTCCCCTTTCCACTAAAGTCCATCAGTGATTAGGAATATTCAATGTGGGAATCTAAATCATACCCATTTCAAACAAGTGAACTAAAACTCATACTTTAACACACTTTTATTCTTGTTAAATAAATTGATGCACTACATTTTCTGTTATTTTGTGGCCTTTAGATGTTTCACCATTTTATTTATTTAGTGATTAATTATGTTGCCTTTATTTTTTGGACTTCGATAAAATAAAAATTTTAACTTGCACTATTATTTACAAAAATATATTTGTTTTATATAATGATTTGATTATTCATTTCTACTCAACTTTCTCAATGTATTTTGGTCTTCTCTTTTCACTAGATAAGTTTCTCTATCGAAGACTTGATCAGTGATCGAAATATGGTCTGTGTATCTTTAATTTTGTAAATTAGGCTTTCATTTTACATGTTTTTGTATCTTAATTTTCATATCTGAAGTTCTACATTCAAGCTAATAAGGTGACCTTGATTCATAGTATTTCATGTGTGTATTCAAAGTTCTGGAGCATCTTGTGAAGGTTTATATAGTGGTGTATGAATTTGTGCATGGTTTTGAGCACACATATGTGTGGCATGCACTTTCCTGTTTGCATTTTTTACCAAAATTTTTAATATTATAGCTCAGTATGCAAATTAAATAAAAAACACCTTCTAACTCTTTCATTCACATTTTTTTTTGTGATTGATTTGTCAACTCTTATTGGTGACAAATGTACTATTAATATATCCATATTAAATTAGTATATAATTACTTTTAAATTATGTACATACATTTTTCTTTATAAATAATTTTTTAAAAACATTTTGGCAGTTTTTGAATTTTTAGAACTTTAATATAAAAAAAAGTTTGAAGAAAATACAATTCATATTTTAACTCAAAATTTATGAATGCCAGCCTTGCTATTCAATTCGGCTTCTTTTTCTTATTTTAATTGTTGTCAATTCTTATTTAAAAGAAGTTGTCAATTTTGATTTATCATATTTATTATAGTAACTAATTCATATGTAATTTATTTGGATTTGAAAGTCTTAATTATGTGACTTTCAAATCCAAATAAATTACATTTTAATGTGTCTTTTATTATTGAATGGCATCATTTCTCAAATTAATACCTAGTTAATAGGAGTCTCAATTTAAAAGAAAAGGCTTCTGAATAAAACTGCATATAATTCTTACTGTTTATTAAATGATGACATTTAGATGAAATATTAGCTTTTTAAAAAGAATTGCTACATTGAGCAGTTTTGTATTCTTGCTTTTATTTAAACTCATTATGTTTTTAGTTAGTAAGCTTTCTTCCAAAATCAATGAGTTCAATGTGTTATTTAATATACTATTTTTTTTTTTTTTTTTTTCAAAATTCACTCTCAATGAAAAGAATGTAAATCAACAAAATTTCTTGTGACTTAAAAAAATACTTGTCTTAAGCAGAAAAACAACAATTAATTAATTGATAAAAACTTTTAATACTGATATACGAAGTGTGGCTATTAAATAATGAGACTATTGTAGTAAAATATTTCTATTTTAAATTTATACTTATTTAGTTTTTATCGCCTTCAATATACACCCCTCCTCTATCCTTACAGCACTCAATGTGAATTTTCCATTGTTCAAAACAGGAAACTCTGTGAGCTCCTACATGACGTGTGTTGCTTTTTTTTTTTTTTTTTCACAGCTTCAACAGTCTGAAATCATGCATGAACAGATAAAAATCATATGGTGCCAGATCAAGCGAATAAGAGGGATGGTCTAAAACTGGGATGTTGTACTTGGCTAGAAACATCTTGAAAGACAATGCATTGTGAGCCGGCGTGTTGTCTTGATGGGGAACCCATGACTTGTTCTTCCATAATTCGGGTCGTTTTTTCCTGTTGAGCAAGCACCTCATGGCAGTAATGTTGATTTATAGTTTGAACTTCAGAGACCCATCATCATCACCATCATCAAAAAAGCCATCATCATCGCCTTGAATTTTGTTTTGCTCATTTGAGTTTTTTTTAGCTTTCCGTAAGGTTGGACCCTTCCAATGCATGGGTTTACATTTTGTTTCAGGATCATAAGTGAAAACCAGGATTCGTCACATGTTATGACTCTTTCCAAGAAGTTCGGGTCATTTGGAATTACATCTCTTTGTAGGTGTGTCAGTACACATTTTTTTACAAGCTTCTTTTTGTTCGATTGTGAGAATTTTTTTGCATGTTCAAATTGTTATGTAAAATTTGCCTTACACATTTTTTGTCAATTTCAAGAGTTTCAGCAATCTCAAAAATTGTAAACCGACGTTCAGATCGAACCTTTTCAGTATTTTCATCCGTTTTGGGAGTGGAAGGGCGACCCGGGTGGTCACCATCTCCAACCTCTTCTCGGCCATCTAGGAAATGCCTGAACCACTCAAAAACTCATGCACATGTTAAACATTCATTGCCATAAAGTTTTTTAATAAACGATAAGTTTCAGTAGGGGTTTTACCTAATATCATGTGAAATTTTATGACAATTCGTTCCTCTGCTATTAAACTTATCATGTTTTCAGCAAAACAAAAAAGGACCTCTTACTTAAACAAAGGTTATAGCCTGACTGATTTCTAGACAAACACGGGAGGCACTCTAAACAAAAGAGAAGGCTTTATTCTGTACAGCTATAGGTCGTTTAGAATTGGTGCATGCGTAGTTCTCCTGTAGCAGCATCAGTCTCATTATTTAATAGCCACCCCTCGTATTCAACTAAACTTTAATGAAATATATTGTACACTCCTATACAGAACTTTGAATATTCTATTAGTATAATTAATCATTTTTAAATTTATAAGAAATTTACAGACTAAAAACTAAAAAGTCATCATTAACAGGTATTTTTGCAATTACCAACGTGGTAAAGATAAACCAATTTATGTGTTTATAAATATATTTAATTTAACTCATCTTCAACACTTAAAGTTTGGTTATTTCTCCATACATTTCCTGAAAATGATTTTCCCCTTTTCTACATTACTAGTCTTCATTCAATAATATATTTTCTTACTATCAGTTACTAATCTACCATCTTCTATTTTTCCTCTGACTCAATCTAAAAATATTTCCCAATAAGCCCTTAATCTTTTCCTTCTGGTTAAAATCTTACTTTTGTTCATTATCTCAATTCATAAAGTATCACAATTTTTCTTCTCAGTAATACTTGCATTACTTTCAACTTTGAGAACATGTTCTTTATCTCTACCAAAATTGCAATAGAATCAATATTTATTTAAGTATCTTTTGCTTTTATAATAAATTTGTTATGAATGGGATTAGATGCATTTTTAGCACTGTGAGAAAATACACACATGAATGGTTTCACTTCAATTTAATAAATTTCAATTTTGTAAGAAATATAATATTAAAAATGTTTAAAAGAAAAGGCCAATGATATATTTTGAGGAAGAAATGAATATCCTATGGAATCATCTTTCATCCTTTTTGCCACCTTAATTCATATTTTATTTATTTTAATTTTAAAGCTTTAAATAAGTAATTCCTAATCTATTAATTTTCTAAAATATTTATATTACTCTAAATACTAANCGAGTATAAGTGTCAGTAATTTTTTATTGAATTAAAATTTTGTCAGGAGGTAAGTAATTTAGAGAATTTCATCAAAATATTGGTTGAGGGTTTCGTATTAGTGCATTGTTTTTGGTCATATAGAATCTCATTGGGTGTTTTGTTCATTGAACATTTCTAACTCAGGACACAAAAGCAAATTTCTTCGATATATTTGTAGAGGGTTTAGTAATCTAGAATATTGCTAAAGGTTATATATTCTTAATGTAATTTATTAATTTACCTATATATGACGCAGGAGGTGCGATAGAGCTACAATTCCTACAATATATGAATTGCTATTTGAGTATTTTGGAACCTTTTTAGTCATAAAGGATTTCACGTGAAATTTTGTGGAAATTATTTACAATCTGTATTGAGGGATTAGTTTCAGTGCATAATTTGATTAAATTTAGCCGTAATAACCTTCAGAAAAGTTTGGAGTGGCGAATTTGCAATTATGAAGAATTCCCAATAAGCGGAAATTACAAAATTAAATTCAGACTGCATAATCCACTACTGTTTTTCAAAATTCTAAACCCACGAAACTTATTTTGAAAAAAATTACTTTTTCTCCTGAGTTATAAAAATGTCATCACACACTCCCTCCCCCATGAGATCCCCATAGGTCCAAGATGAATACTTATGTAAATAAATGAATATATATATATATATATATATATATATATATATAAACAAATGATATTAATAGGAAAGAAGGATATACTCTAAGTCAAAATTGGAAATAATAAATTTGGATAAATAAACCAGCTTTATCTGTCAAAAATTCAACCCAGTGATAACAGAAGTCAGAAACCCCTAGAAATGAACAGATAAGAGCCAACCAATAGGGTGGCAGTTTTAGTTCAAGATCTGGTCCTAGGCAGGAGTAATAGCCCCTGGACCTGTAATCACTGTTTTAATACCGGTTAAGCCTCACTGGTTTCTATTCCATCATGCTCCAAGGAGAACAGCTTCCTTAGTTAATGTTTTCACTTGGACTTGCACATATACACGGGGAAAAGGGTAGCTATTGGCTGGTATACATACAAACTACACCACCATAGCAAATCGACTGCTAATCAAATAGCAAATTAATTCCACCATACTGTAAATAAGGCTCCAGAAAAAAAGTAAAAATAAAAAAAATAAACAAGTTGCTGTTCTTCTACATTCAGCCCTGAAGAAGTCATCTTCTAAATCATCCAAAGCTTGAAAAAAAAAAAAAAAAAAAAAAAAAAAAAAAATTTT
>KZ807612.1:228918-245043 GCA_000696205.2 Oncopeltus fasciatus | reverse complement strand
GACTGTTTGCCATATAATTGAAAATTCATTATACTATTATATAAAGAAGTATTTAAAAATATATTTATTTGCTCAATATTAGAGGGTTTTTGTTTTATATTAATGGGTTTTTTATGTCTCTAAGTATGTTTTTTAGAAACATTTTAAAAGTTGAGAATTCACAATTTTGATTAATACTCAGCTTATTTTTGTGCCGATTTTTATTATTGTCCTTAATATATACAAAAAATTAACACATTTTGTGGTTATGTGTAAATTAGTGAGACTTATTGAATGACAAAATATTATGGGCTCATGGAAATCTGTTTGGTGAATATAAATGAAAAATTATCTTATTGTAAAAAGAATAATCTGATCAAAATTTAATGATTTTGATGTTGATTTGTTACTCAGAAGAAATAAATTTAGAATTTATAAATGTTATATGGATAAATGAATGTAGCTTTCTGTTGTATTAAGGTGGCAATATGATGTGACGTATTTTTTAATTCCTATATTACTGATATTTTATATATACATATTGCTTTCTTTTATTATTTTTAATTTTTAATAGTTCAAAAATTTTAAAAAAAAGTTCTCAGGAAGAAAGTTCTTGGATCACTTCATTTCGACTCTTCTGTTATGGAGCCTGGATATCTGTACTATATTTAGATTGTACTGTTATACAGCACAGATATACCGAATTGTATATATAAATAAAAAAATTGTATTATTTTTACTTGATCTGTCACTTATTATCTTCTATGTGTTGCTTCAGGGCGGATAGGGACACCTCAGTTCATGGCCCCAGAAGTGGTGGACAAGCAACAATATGGTAAGCCAGGGGATATCTGGTCAGCAGGTGTTCTCCTCCACATCCTCTTATCAGGAACACTCCCCTTTATTGGCACTCGTCACCGCCTCTACCGCTCTATCTGCCAAGGCAAGCTCCATGTAAGAACTGTAGTTTTTTATTAAATTGTCCTACTTTACATTACTTCTCCTTCTTTTTATCTTTACCTGGGTCATGTCCTTTTGTCATAGAAGTTTAAAGATCTTCTTTGAAGTGTGAGGTACTATAAAAGGCTCTACATTTATTAGTTGCTCATACAACTGGTGCTTAAAATTTATAATTTAAATTATTTAATTGTTCTTATTTGTTTTACTTAATTTTATTTCAGCATGTATATTTATTCTTAATTACCAATTAATTATATTGTTTTGTTGAATTTATTTAAATTTTGTAATTTTGTTTTAATTTAGATATTCCAATTGTTAAAATTGCTAAAAACATAAAAATATATGCACTCTGGTGTAATTGATTTCAATGTAAATGGATTTTTTAATTTTATTTGGTTGTTACATTCTGTTAGTAAGTTTACATTTTGTAAATGCTCCCAAAGTTGTTCTATGGCTGTGAGCGGCATTGACTTGAGGGAGAGAACTAGCAATCAATTGCCTCAACTCCGAGTAAATTGATTGCTAGAATTAAGTTCTATTCAATTCATTGGTTAAAATTTTAATTAATATTATTAAATTTTACTTATATTGTAGTATTAATATTAAAAAGATTTTAAAACATACTCTGAGTTCAAGATTTGATACAAACCTAATGATTGAAATGTGATTCAGATGGACACGCCTCTTTGGGAACCTATTAGTGATTCTGCAAAGGACTTAGTTAGAAGAATGCTTCATGTAGAACCTAAAAAGCGAATTACAATTGAAGAAGTGCTCAATCATCGATGGTTAAGAGTAAGTAAATATACTTTTTAAATGTTTGAATGGGTAAGATTTCTATCCTGCTATTGGTAATTTTTGTCTTCCCTAATTTTCATGTTATTGTTATTTATTCTTTCTTTAACCTTTTTTGAGTTTCAAATAATAACAACATGAATTATAATGATCATTGTATTTATCTTTCTTCTGTTTAGAAGTATTTTATTTTAATTAATTAAATAGAGCTTCTATGCCACTTCAATTTTACTCTTCTTTCTTAATAATAAGATGCTAATGGGTTAAAATAGAGATAACATATGTCCAGTCCTATTTCTCCTCCAGAAATGATGTTTCTGAGGAGAGTTGTTGAAGAGACAAGAATTTATCGTATTAGAAACCAGTTAATAAGAGTGCAGTTGGACATGGCAGATTTAAAAACTGCACTTAAATCTTGACAGCCTAAGTGGTTTGGCCAGCAGGTCTTATGGAAAATGAAAAAATAACTGAAAAAAGTTTTAGAGGCATAATCCACTAGAGATCTCAAGGGCGTACAAGCATTTTCTATCTGGATTATTTCCAGAGGATTGGTAGCAATAGAGACAAACCTAACAGATGAAGTAGCTGTGAAGAAATTTTGAAGAATGGCTAAAATTCATTGAGGCTTCTTATTGCTAAAGCAGAAAACTAAAAAGAAAATAAGATAAAGATTGTTAAGAAACATAATAATATTGTAAAAATTTTAAATATGAAATATCACTTTTGACTAATATATTGCAGAGTGAAATATCAATCTCTGTTTAATCCATCAACTGCTTTGATTTTTTTTAAATTTATATTTAAATACCATATATTGTGGTAATATAAATTGTTTATTAGAAATTTATACTGATCAAGAGCTAAAAACAAAATAAATATTTTCTACTTGTGCCCTCCTCTCTGTATTGATTTTGCTCAAAAGCAATAGAGTTCTTATTCTAGCCGATTATGATTTTTGATTTCAAAGAGTTTTGTCAAGCAGTGTGACCTTTAAAGTATTTTTAACATTGTATTAAAAGAGTAAGAAAAATATTTAAAAAAAAACCAAGAGGTCAAGATAAAATAAAAATAAAAATAAAAGATAGTCAAATATTTCAAAATTTCAAATGAAGGAAATTGATGAACATGCTTTAAAAGGGAGCTGTTTAACTTTTCGACTGTTTGCCAAAAATATACTCCATCACATTTTTTTCTTAACTTCAATACTAAGTTCATGTAAATAAAAAGAATGTGGCCACAGAGAATGTCAAATTTCATTCTTTAGAGATAGTCTCAACTCACCACACCACTCAAAAGTACACTTTTCCCAAGTTTGTATTTTTGTATTCTTAGTGACTCTAATAAAATATAAGAAATAAATGTATTCGAGTAATAAACTTTTATTTCTATATTGACATAAGTTGTTTATAAGTATTCTTAGATTTTTTAAAATATATAACCTTTATTTATATATTACATTCTGTTAAAAATAAATAAAAACATTTTGTAATTTGATAACAATGTATAATAGAAAAGAAATGACATTAATGAAAGTCACATGAGGAGAGGAGGTGACCAGTGTCACCACTCTCAAATTCTTAGATTTAAAAAAAAAAAATACTAAAAAACCAGCCAAAATGCATTGAACTTATGAAGAAAGGATTATCAGATTTATTTTGGTTTAAATTCGGTCTTGTTAGTAGAAGAATTAAAACAATTTGTAGCCAAAAAAGTTTTTATTTTAGCCAACATTTCAGCCTAAATTTCAGGGCTGAATATACAAAAGAAACATACAAAAATAATATAGAAACATGTCTATATGTCATAAACTAACAAAGAATAAATAAATGAAAATATAAAACTGTGTGTAATAGACTATATAAAATGCATGAAAACTAGATACTGAGCATATTAGGGAGAAAAAAAAAATTATAATATTCTGAGAGTAACATACCAAATAGGGTGATGGAGAGAGAGACTCGTGCTAAACAGTGTCTACATCATGACTGATCTGTTTTTAAACATTTTTATTTGTGAGTTATGGAAGGGAACAGGAAATAGATGTAGGAGTGGGGTAAGGATAAGAGGGATAAGATGGCTTAAGGTTCTTGGAAATGTCACTGTAGGGAAGGGGGGGAGGAAAAAAAAATGCCTTGAGGTGGTCATTTGGTGATTTTTGTTATAATATGAGAAAAATTGACTATATGTGGAAGAAATATAGTCTTTGTCTGTTTTGTTATTTATGGAGTTTTACTCTAAATGCATGTGAATAGACTCAGCTAATAGCTGTTTCTCAAGGTTGGATTCAATCCCAAGAAGTGTGAATTCGTCAAAGTCGAAAGTATATTTGCAGTAGAGTGTTTTGAAAAAGCACCAGTGGTGTCTTTTTAATATCATGTTGATGGTTGCTGATTCTTCTTTTTATGGGGTACTATGTTTGTCCTATATATGATGCAGTTTAATTTTGAGTGGCACAGGGGATTTTGTAAATGACAGTAAGGGGAATGGGGTCACTTCCAGTCCTTTTTCAGTTTAGTGTATAACTAAACCCATTCTCCCCATCACCCTATTTGATCGTGGAGATATATATATATANTTTAGGTTTAACAAATAACTTACGATTGACTGACTGTAAATGATATATATATTCATTTATTTAATTCTGAAATGGCTAATTTTGTACCATCATTCCAGGATAGAGATAAAACTGTGAGTAAAGTTCACCTTGGTGACACAATAGAAGAAATGAAGAAGTTGAATGCTCGAAGAAGACTGAAAGGTGCTGTGATGGCAGCAGTTGCCTCCCCCAAGTGGGCCCTAGATCCTACTGATCCTGACCACTTCTCAGATTATGGTGACGATGATGCCACATCTGCGGGTATTTTGTTTTTATAGAGACATATTTCATATTTTTTAAGACCTGCTACTTCAAAATTAAAAACTACTAAAAATTAAAATTACTCCTTTAGTTGAGTGATTTTTATAGAATGACTTTATATGTGACAAAAATTTGCCCCTAAATGTGAGAAGACATTATTTGTCTGTGTAGGTACTGGCTACCCATCTTAACGTAGAATCTTAACATAAAAAATTTTAATATCACTCAGTGTTTGAAGTATCCAAGAACATTAAGAAATAAATGCTACCTTAACTCTTCTTCTTGAATATGGTCCCGTCTTATTAGTACCAACACACCCCCATAGTTTGTGTACTATGTGCATCTTAGGGTGCTAAATTTTGGAGTTTTCATGCTGACCCTAATACTTTATTATATTAGTACTTTGAAGAAATTGTAATATACTTTTCGCATTTCTATGTGTATCTACCCAGTGATGGATACGAAAAAAATTATGTCCGTTTGCTTTTTTCAGATGGTCAGTATGTTTTCGTCACTCTGAAATGAATAGCCTCCAGTTACCATGGCATTTTTAGAATGTGCTCTATATATGACATGTTTTAAGGGAAACAATTTTCAATTGTTGGTGTCTTCTGTTAAAGAGTCCGTTATGCTGGTTCGAATGCTTATGGTAATACAAGTTACCGCATGTCTGGGAAGTCATAATCTTATGTAATCTGTCACACTGGGAAGTCATTAGTTTTATTTCAATGTATTATACTAGTTTTTATTTAGTATTAAAAACTTTATTAGTGAAATCAAAGAGATTCAACTAATAAGGATAGCGGGATCATTTTAATTTCAGCCCCACTGCAAACCCCAACAAAAATTTTTTTGTAAAACCTACTAACAAAAGGATAATAAAAATGTATCTGTTTTATTAGTAACTAGCTTACTTTTGTAATTTACTTTATTTATTTAATGAACAAAACTGCTGGAGTTGCCAGACAAATAAATGTTGTTTTTTTATCAAGATATTTTTTTGGAGTTATGTTATATATGTTTTGTTAATTAGTTATTATTTTATATAGTCTCAATTTAAAAGAAAAGGCTTCTGAATAAAACTGCATATAATTCTTACTGTTTATTAAATGATGACATTTAGATGAAATATTAGCTTTTTAAAAAGAATTGCTACATTGAGCAGTTTTGTATTCTTGCTTTTATTTAAACTCATTATGTTTTTAGTTAGTAAGCTTTCTTCCAAAATCAATGAGTTCAATGTGTTATTTAATATACTATTTTTTTTTTTTTNTTAATAGGCACCGTCGAACTGGAGGGCATACAAGAAGAGTTGGACAAGGCCGTCCGAGGTCAACCTCCCACCGTGACGAGAGATTTTTGCAACTGCATGCTCTTCAGGATCACCGATCAACTGGTAACAGTCTGCGTGGTCTCCTCCAGAGGTTCAGGAATGTGCAAATTTTAGAGCGAACTGTGAGAAGACGACTCAACGATTATAGATTGACCTCCCATACTTCAGCTACTGGACCTCTTCTCTCCAGGGAACACCGGGTTGAGCGCTTGAGGTTTGCTCTGGAGCACCTAAACTGGACTCATGAAGATTGGAGCCTCGTATTATTCAGCGATGAGTCAAGATTCTGTCTCCGATCTCCAGATGGATGGGAAAAGGTATGGCGAAGGCGGGGAGAGAGGTATGCTCCATGCACTTTTTCTCCAAGGGTTGCGTTTGGTGGTTGGTCAGTGATGTTGTGGGGGGGCATAAATTTAAACTCCCGTACACAGTTGGTTCTTGTGAACCGTGGCTCTATAACTGCTGACAGGTACATTAGGGAGGTACTTTTGCCACATGTAATACCTTTCGCCAGAAATATCGCAGGTAACTTTATTTTTATGCACGATAATGCCTGATCTCACGTTGCCCGATCAGTGCAAAATTTCCTCAGACAAGAAGAAATTGACGTTATGGTTTGGCCACCCAGAAGTCCAGATATGAACCCAATAGAGCATGTATGGGACAAGCTTGGAAGACGTGTCCGCGCTCGAGACCCAAAAAATTTGGCAGATTTAAGGGAAATGTTAGTGAAAGAGTGGAACAACATCCCAGAACAACATGTAAGATCCCTGGTCGCTGGAATGGGCAGGAGAAGGGAAGCAATTATCAGAGCTAGAATAGAAATTCTCATTGTTATCCTATCTCCACCATTTGTACATTAAATAATGATTATCATATTTACATGCTTCCAATAATTTTATTTACTTCAATTTATATAGTGAAAGAAATTGAAAAATGTAGTTCAATGTGTATTATTAAACATGTAAATATATAAACTGTTGTTGAGTAGTTTGCAGAATTTGTGATGTTCTTCATGGAAGTATAGCTTCCAATTACTTGTTAAGCAATGGAAAGACCCTACTAGTAAACATTAATTATTCAATAATTAATAATAACTATAATTATAAACATTCCAAGATAGAAGAAGGGATTCAAACTTTACTGTACAAGTCGGAAGTTGGGGGTGCTAAGTAAATAATCCTTGAACAAGTCAGAGAATCATCCGAAGAGCATAATATCTTATTGCAATTGAACTTTTGGGCTCCTCTCTACTGTATATATATATATATATATCTTAAATTGAAGTATTAAAATGTCTCATGTAAAAAAGAAAAAAATCAAACTGTTATTTATGTAATATAATTAAAATTTTGTGCATTAAAATGTTGCATTTTTTTTTATGTTGTGAGGAGTTGCTAGTTCCATTAATAATTGTTCATTCAGGGAGAAATATTTACTCCTAATAGTCATCTCACATGTCTAGAAGATGTGGATTTTTCAAGAACTGTCCTTCCTTCATTAGGTATTGTGCACGTGTTTTAGAGTGCTCCAAAAAGAGGTGCCTCTGAATAAATAAAAAAGTTATTCTGCATGAGTAGATCTTGGAGTGTATCTAAACAAGTAATATCATTTACCATACCAATCCACAGCAAGCCAACATTGCAACTGTTTGAATTCCTGGGCGTACTGCAGTATTGATCAAGTGAGGAAGGCTGGTGGCTAAGTCTTGACAAGACTTACTTGCATCTTATTCATTTGACAAATGAATGCCTAATGGATTTCCTCAATGGCTGCTGTATGGCACTCTTGTTATCGGAAGAGTGAGAGGAAGACCCCAAAAACTCTTACTAGAAAAGATGCTTGTCAAGTCTCAAAAAAATCGCTAGGGGAAAAAATAATAATTCTTATTATAGTCCCTTTAGTCTTAAGAATTAACTTATTTTTAAAAAATTTAAGTAACCTCCAATCAGTCATTAGTGTAATGAGTGATTTCTATTAACAAGTTGTCACTTTTTCTATAAAACCAATTGCTGTTTTATTTATCTAAAGTTGGCTAAGAGTAGGAGTCACTTATTGACTCAGAATGATGCTCTAACCATGAGTGACCTCTGCAGAATAATGAAGCATTGTACCAGGCTAACAGCTGAATAAGAATCATTGAAGTGAAGAAAGAAATATGTGTTAACAGGCCAAAGTTTAGGTTTAACAAATAACTTACGATTGACTGACTGTAAATGTTTGAAATTGTACAAAGAGAAGACATGGGGGAGGGGATCCTTTCCTTGAATTGAAATCCTTAATATCTTGGTTACCTCTATTTCTATTGTCATTTATAAAATGAAAAAAAAAAGTATGTATGGAAGGTAATAAATGGTAATTCCTAATATTAATATTATACACCATAATATTAAATGTAATTAGTAATTTAAAATCACTGCGAAAGTGTCTGTTCCAAACAGACAAATCACTGCGAAGTTTCATTGGGTTAAACTTAATATTACTTCTGCTACATACAATTTCTTTTTTTTTTTTTTTCAATTGCACTTGGCATTTTAGGTATGTTCCTACTTCTATTGGGCAGATTTTACTCTATAACAAACCCATTCTTTGATTTTGCATTTAAAAGTGACATGCCAAATTTCATTAAATATAATATTTAATTGTGGTTTTTAGTTCGCTAAATTAAAATTTAAGGTTCTGGTAAACTTCCACTTCTAATTATTCAATTTCTCTACTAACTTTAAAAATATTTAATTTGTTAATAAACATATCTTTGTGGAGTTTCATTGCTCTAAGCTAAATCTTATTTCACTGCATTGAAAAACATTTTTTACTTGTACATTTCAGATGTCCCCCACTTCAATTGGTCAGATTTTACTCAATCACAAATTAGTCTTTATTTTTGCATTTAAAATTGACAAGCCAAATTTCATTTTAAAAAAAACTTAAAACTGTGGCTTGTATAGCATTGACATGCTTGGGCACACAGATAAGCTCACACCTATGAAGGGTCAAGTTTATGAAAGTGATGAGTAACATTTTTTAAAAAACTGTTAATTCATATTACCATGATTGATTATGACAATAAGCTTTCATTTTAATTATTTTCTATTAAAATAAATTCTTCTTCTTCTATTTAAAAAAAAAATTAGTAATTAAGTTAACCAATTTCTAAATAAAAAGCAAAAAAAATCCTGCATGTATATATGTATACATACATACATAAATATACATATACTTGCCTGTAGAGAGTTAAACAAATTTCTTTAGATCATACATCCTCATAAAAATAATTTAACATAAATGAATAGCTAACTATCACAAGTACCATATATGTATATATTGGGTATAAGTCGGCATTGTTTGATAAAATAAGGAAGCATTATGTGCTGTTTCTTTTGGAATGTTCCAGCTATATGACCGGATAGCAAGTAAGGTAGTTAGCCCCTCACGGACACCAAGCTCGGATGCTGTAATCAAGTGGCGGGAGTTGCTGGACACGCTGCGGGATGTAGAGGCTGCTGCAGGTCCTCATGGTCTTCCTACCGACCTCCTTCCCATCATGGAGGAGATCACCACCATTCTCCTCAAGCCGCATTTTAAGGTAAATCAGCTTTATTTCACTTTAAAATATCTCACTTTTTAATACAAGTTATTAAAATACCTTTTAATTTATGTACACATTTAATAATATTGCTCATTAAATCAGTTTTATTATAGGTAAAGTAGGAGTCATGCAGACCTTGTTTGATTGTTTTTATTTACGTTTAATCATAATAAATACTGCATTAATTTAAATAAGTTACTAAAAATTGTTTATTGAAGTGTATTTTCACCTAATCTTATGAACTTAACAATTATGCTCTTTAGTCTTTCTTTATTTAATTTACATTGTGAATTTTAATGGACAATATTATGGATAACATATATTTCTGTAATGATAGGATCAGTGGGGGACACTTATGACCCCAGTTGAATGAAGAACCCTGTGATTCAAACAATCTTAAATCTACAACTAATATTTTATTTGCATACCAGCTGAACATGAATGCTTTTCCTATTTTTTATTGCGTATTAAGGCTTCAGTTACTCTTTGAGATATAATTTCACTATTTTGTGAGACTCGTTTAACAAAATTAAGATTAAATGCATTTTCTACACATGAAGAAATTTTAGAAATTTCCTTAAATTGAAGTATTAAAATGTCTCATGTAAAAAAGAAAAAAATCAAACTGCATAATTTTATCTTTCTAATTAGACTATGTTTATATTGTACATTATTATTTTATTTGTACATATTTATTATATATTTTGAGAGCACATTGCAAGATGCACGCTGTGCAGGATGTCATTTCTGAATAAATTGTTAAAAAAAAAAAAAGAAAAAAATAGACTATGTATACTATTTTATTTCTTGAAGTATATTTTATTCTAAATATTTTCAATTTACAAGTAATCTCATAGCAAAAAATCCAGAATATATCCTATTTTAGTAAAACTACATTTAATAAAAAATCAAAAGAATCTCATAAAGAAAAAAAATAACTTTGGCAAAAAAGCAATATTTAATGCAATATATCTTCCACACATTACATTTTCATCTATAAATAATCAGGACTGATAATTGGAAACTTTTTCAAAATGATGTGATTATTCTAAGGATTTGTATCCTTGGAAAGTTTTTGTAAACTTTGCATAAGCTGATTATGAAAAATCAAATGTTGTTAGGTATCTAGGAGAGCTATTCCAGCTTGTTCTTATAAATTTTAACTGTATTTTGAAAGATTATTTTTCATTCCAAATTGAATGCTTTAAATGAAATAAAAAATAATTTTTCAAGTAATAATTTCTTCATTCTACTAATCTTTCTTCAGGTGCTAGCGAGAAGTTTCGCCTAGACAATATCGACATTCCTCACCTAGTACCTGAAGAAGGCTTAAAGCCAAAAAGCTTTATTAGAAAAAAAAAAATTAGGAAGGTAAAAAGAATAGATGTTTGAATATAAATAGCCCCATGGCATAAGAAAGTAATTCTATGAAGAAGAGAACACTCTGAAATGTTTCCTACTGACTAATGCAAGGAACAAAATTGATATATTTGGTTCACAATCTTTAAACTTTAATGATGGTTTGAGTCAACCTCATCTTTTCTATCCATTGTTTTTATCATAGGGATGAGATTAATCATTTACTCCTATTTTAGCAAATAGGTAACATAGTCATATGCTTAGCTTATTTAGCTCTTGGAAGAGACCTGTTTTACTTTTATTAATATTGTTGCACTTAAAAGAAAGAATTTTTAAGAAATAGTTTAATATGGTATAAAAAATTAGAATTTTTTAAAATCTAATTTTCAGCTTTCTTCACTATAAATGTGTCTATACTGTAATAAAACAGATATTAAAGGTATATTGTATGTAATATAAAGAATATAAAATGTAAAAAAAAAAGAAAAGAAAGAAAGGAAAGTAATAAACTCAAAGTTTAGTAAAGACTGGTTACAGATGAATTACTTATTTAAAAAAAAATGTATTAAACATAATACATTTATATAAACATTATATAAACATTATACTATTTTGAAAATAGTATCTTGTATTTTTTTACTTTGAGTAAAAAACTGTGGGGTATTTTTCTTTTTTTTTTCGAATGTGTATACTTTGCTACTTGTTACAATTTTCTTCTTTTTCTTCTTCTTGGGGTGTCAACCATGGCAGTCATTAACAATCTTTTTCTAAAAATAAAAATTAATCATAGTTAATTCTTTCTTAAATACTTCTTTTTAATTTAGAAATGCTCGCTGTTACCGCAGATAAGATGAACTGCTTTACACGTTTGAAATCCGTGACGATATTCATTACACTTATAACACCTCAGCGATGAAATGTATGGAATTTATTTTTACTTTTGAAAAATAGGTAATAACTTTTTTAGGTAACTCAGCTTTGTTAAAAGTTATAATTGTGGAGGTAGTAGGTTGTTTATAGTTTTAAATATTCTTTTTGCACTCATACCATTTTGAGAGGCTAGTTCTGTAACAAGTTCCTCCTTAGAACAAAGTAAAAATTCGTCACAGGTAATAATTTCTTTGGAAAAATTGGTTTAGAGAAAATTCAATGGTATAATTTTCAAATGATCTTGCATTTTTTTAGATTAATGTAATCTTTTTCTATTGCTATTTCAAGTAATAAGATACTTTAATAGATTTTAAAAGTTTAATGTTTATTTGAGGGCAGTAACTTTTTATGAATTGAGATATTTAATTTTGAAAGTTTTATTTTTATGATTTTTAGTTAAAGATATACCAAGTATTTAAAAAAAAATCATTTCCCTTTAGAAAGGTCAAATTTAAAAGATGGGTTTGGGATCTATTTCCATGTTATCTGTAGCCAATAGACTTACAGGGGTAAGTCAGAAATAATAAATAATTTAATATCTAAGAAATAAAAATTATAAAAAGTACTCCAACACCTAAAACCAGTAAAGGAATTAAGAAAGTACTTCCTGAACAAGTAGAAACATAAGGCCCAGCAGCTTAATCCCATGGAGAGTTACACGTCTATCCCCTTCGAAGGCTGAACTGATACTGTATTGTTAAATTTTCTTTTAACACTTATTACAAGNTATATATATATATAATATCCTCAGCATTAGATAATAACATCCTATTCTCGTAAGACGATTAACATAGACCTCCAGTCTTTGCTTTAAATGATTGTAATATAGGGCTAACCTCACTTACCTTAGCCTCCTTTACCTATCCAATGCCAATAAATATTATTTCATCAATACTTGCATGAGCTTTATTGACGGTCTTGCTTGTAATTTTCCCTATTTTTAAAGGGAGATCGAAAATTATAAAGTATTTCCTTCTTTTTCAGGGTATATATAGCTTTGATTAGACTTCCTTAGGCCCTTCCTTGATGCTGCTTTGTGGTCATCTGATACTGCTAAAGCTGCAATATAAATCCAGTGACAGATTTTTTTAAAGATGAATCAGGGAGAAAGTATTTCTTTAGGAAATATAAGGATAGCATCCATCGTCCAGTGATCACAGTGATCAGTGCAGCCTTACTGTATTGCACTTAGCTGATAGTGGCTACATTTGCTGTGGGATTCCTTCAAACATAATATGATAGAATAAAACTATTCAAGTGTCTCCTTTTTATGTGCCCCATTATCATCAGTATCATAGACTTGGCTACTCTCTCCTATACTAACAACTTCACTCTGTACAGGCAATGCTGCTAAATCTATCTCCTCTGCATTATCTCTTTCTGTTTCTGTTGGATCATCTCTATAATTCACATCTCTAAGCCAAGTGCCTGGTTACTCCTCTCAATTTCGAATGCAACATCCACTTTTACTTTTGGGATTTCATCTTGACAAGATAAAATCACCTGTAATGAGAGACAATTTCTAAATCTAGAAACTTTTCTTGCCAATATATGAGGAGTCTATTTCAATAACCGACAGGTTCCACACAGAGAGCATTTATACTGATTACACGATTCAACCTCATACATGTAGAACTCCCTCTCCCAGCAAACTAGATCTGAAACTCTGGATAATGGATGAACTCATCTCCAAATCTGTTTTTTTTTTTTTTTTTTTACTTTTAGTTATTTATTACATTCTGTTAAATTAAAACATTTTGTAGTTTGATCACCACAATGAATTAGAAAAAAAATTACATTCAATATCAATCACATGAGGAGAGAAGGTGACGACCAATGACACCACTCTCAAATTATTTACAGATTATGTCCCCAGGAGGTCACGGGGTCATCTTCGTTTGGGTCGACTCCCCGTCATAGGGGTTGGAGTTGGAAGACATGGTCTGTGCTAGTGGATTAGGATGGTATGGCAGTTTACTTGATCAGTATTGTAGGCCAATAAGTGTCAACTTCTTTCTTGATTAAGTCATTTTCAGAAATGACTTAATCAAGTAAGTCAGAGTCAGCTTAGTCCATCAGAGTTGGAGTCAGTTTATTCATTAACTAAACTTTGTTGGGTAGAGGAGCCTGTCGACACCACACTCTGTTAGTTTAGGCATTAAAGCCCAGGAGGTCACGAGGCCATCTTTGTTTTTGTCGTCGGGGTGGACCATAGGGGTTGGAGTCCGATGACAGGGATTGTGCATATGGATTAGGGTGAAATTGGAGTTTACAGTGGAGTGGAGAAGCAAGAAGCGAGTGGAGATGAAGTCTTGGATGAATGGGATATTATAATCTTGATGTAGGGTAGAGTTCGAGACATAGTATGGAGCATTTGCAATAACTCTTAGGATTTTGGATTGGAAGAATTGAATACGTTGGATGTTGGAAGGCTTAGCGGCACCCCAGAGTTCTGCACCAAATGTCCAGATCGGTCGTATTAATGTTTTATAGAGAGTCAGTTTATTCTCTGTTGTGAGTTGTGAACGCCTGTTTATAAGTCTGTAACATCTGTTGAGTTCTTGTCGTTTGATTTTTATATGTTGGCTCCAATTAAGTCGTGAGTCAAGGTGGAACCCAAAGTAATGGACTGAATCAAGGAGGGGTATAGGGATATTATTAAATGTGACATTATAGGGAGAATCTTTTCTTAGTTGAAAATTTACCTGTACGCATTTGGACTCATTTATCTTAATTCTCCATTTGCTGCACCAGTGCTGAATGGCATCTAGATGGTTTTGTAGAATATTGGAAGCAGTTTTAGGATCAGGATGGGAAGTGAGGATCACTTTGTCATCTGCAAATAGGGCCAGTAGGGTATTAGGATGAGTGGGAATGTCCGCAGTGTAAAGGGTAAAAAGGATAGGTCCAAGCACACTGCCCTGTGGAACGCCTGCTTTCACAGGGAAGTGTTCGGAGTAATCTGATCCTTGCCGGACCCTAAAAAAACGGTTAGAGAGATAAGATTTAAGGATTAGATAGATGGTACTAGGGAATATGGACTTGAGCTTATATAATAGTCCAGAATGCCATACTTGGTCAAATGCTTGAGTGACGTCCAAGAATGCACCAGGACAGAATTCTTTTCACTTGAGGGAAGAGGAAATGTAATCTAGAACGCAAAACAAATCTGAGTAAGAGTCTAAATTGCCTCCTATTAGTTCCTTCCGTATTTTGATACTTGTCTGGCTGTTGCTTTTTCAGGAAAATTCCTAGGCGACCCCAAGGCAGCTGCCTTCTCTATTCCAAATCTTAATTTTGTAATCCATATCTAAAGGTTGTTTCCTTTTATTATGGGTGAAAAATTATAGTGACTATTTTATCTCAAAAGAACTGCATTAATTAGTGAATATGTTGAGAAATATTTAGGGCTTTGAATAACTAATTTTTTGTGTGTGACATGGTGCTAAATAGAATTTAGTTGGTTAATTTAATTGTTTTCTACAATGTAGGTTCCTATATGAAATTTAGTTGCATATCCCTTTATGACAAATGTGTGTGTCAAAGAGCTAATTTTAATAAGAGATGTGGAGCAAATTTAGTATATTTCCCTATTTCTACTTCAAAGAGAAATTCATACCACTTCAGTAATTTTATTCAATTTTCAAAATATTTTGAAAGATTGTCTTATTTTCAGCTGTCTTTACTATAAATGTGTCAATACTATAATAAAACAGGTATAAAAGGTATTTGATATATAATATAAAAATATGATAGGTTATAAAAAAAAAAAATAAAAAAATAAAAAAAAAAGAATGAAGGAAAGTAATGAAGTAAAAGTTAGTGAAGACTGGTTATAGATGAATTATTTATTATATACATATGGATTAAACATTATACTACTTTCAAAATAATATCCCATATTGTTTTTTACTTTGTGTGGAGTAACGAACTATGGGATATTTTTCTCTTTTTTAACATGTATACTTTGCTACTCATTGAACTTTAATCATATATATATATAAATTGCCGGACAAAATTAAAGGATCACTTACAAATATTTATATTATTATTACATAAGAGATAAAAATAGAAATTCCATTGCCCCAGACTGGACTTTGTGTTGTATCTTATCCAGTTAATCCTGTACCTCTTTATATTCCCACCCGTTATGGAGAAAAGGGTTAGTTAATCCACTTCTTTTCTTTCTTCCTATCAGTAAATGGTTAGTTGTTAGCAAAGATTCATCTTATTGAAGATTTTCTAACATTTAAGAGACTTTAGTTTTTACTTGTGAGTTTAGTAAGAACGTTGTGATGGCCAACAGAAGAGCATTGACCGAAG
>KZ807612.1:208981-219752 GCA_000696205.2 Oncopeltus fasciatus | reverse complement strand
AACAAAATTCCCATCTATATATATATATATATATATCTGTGAAAACACAAACAAAAAAACCTATTTTAAATATGCGTTTACTTACACACTTTCGCATTTATTCTAATTACATTCCTTTAAGCAAAACATTTGCTCACAAAATTTCTAAATGATCTTGTCAAATACAATCCTGATATCACCAAGTCGCACCAATTATCACAATTTTATATTTATTCCCTCATTATGTAGTCTTCTCTTATCTTATTTTAAGTTTTCTTTTTATTTTGCAGGTAAGTCTTCAGGATCTTTGATCACAATGACTGTGAGTATTTTTTTTATACAATTTTGAACAATTTCGCAAATATTTTTGCGATATGTACTAGCATATATATATATAGTACTTTGGGCTACAAATAATTAACACCAAAATAAATTAAAGTTAATTTATTAAAATAAATATTATTTAATCTAATGACTAAATAATTAACAATTTAACCTACAGATAAATGGTTATTTGTACTAATAACAGGTATATACAGATAAAATGACATATACTAATATAGATTACAATTTAATTATAAATGAAATAAATAAATAAAAACAAAAATAATTATTTACAGCTAATTACAAAATTTACAAATAAATGGAAGTGCTTTTTTACAAAGAGATCTCAGAACAACTTGCTAAATGTTCTGCATGAGATATGAACTCACTAGACATTGTCACTCAACACTGAACTGTCACTAGCTTCTGCAAAGGCTACGACCAGCCCGACTCTCTGAGACACGCGATCTGACACGGAATTTGACACTGACTTGAGGGCTGCTAGCGAGATGGCGGCATTTATAACTTAGAATAGCTGTTTTTACTGTAAAAACTTTCCTGGCGTTACTTGATTTTCTTAGAAAAAAGAAATAGGATTTATTTTTATAAGCGGACGGTGTGTCATAATGTAGCAAGTGGGCGCCTTCTAATGGCCACTCCAGTATGGGTCTACTCTTTGGCCACTCTTTACGTGCTTCTCCCAGACTCTCAACTAAATAATCATAACGTAAAAAATCTGGAAGGGATTCTATCAAATTGTGTCTAAGTCCGTTTGGTTTCTATATATGTATATTTTTCTTTTTTGGCATGTCAACCACTTGGGTCATTAATGGCAATGATGTGGGGTATAAATTGGGATGCAGCCATGGAGGAGACACAAACGTAGAGCCATGCCCCAGCAGGCAACCAGCGACGCCGAATTCGACCTCCGTAATTGACTTCCAGCTTATGTCAAGTCCATCTTGATATGTCTTTAGTGAAATGCCTTGTCTGTGAACGAGGGTGTGTACGGTGGGACCAGGCCGTCCATACCCTCCAGGTCGGCTGTAATAGAAGAGGTCAAAACCGGCGCCGCAAGCCGCCACAACCTAAAGGCAGAACCCCCGTCCGCCCCACATCCCATATGTTTCTATTTTTACTCATAACCAAACAAAATTATTTGGTTTTCACAAAAATATAACGCATATGAGATTTCTATTTAACAAAAGAAGTAAAAACCACATGCGGGCTTTATTCTTTATTTGAGGTATAAATTCCTCTGAATAATGGTAAACGAATATAGACATCCGAAAGAGGTCGAGTCGAACGGCCTCGAAAGCTATTAGGGCGAATAAACGACCAGTGAAAGAGAAATAGATGTGACTATGCAAATGGAGTGGGGGAAGAGGAGTCCCTTTTACTTTGTAGCCAAAGGCGTGCAGCTCGAAGAAGGAACGAAAATGATATCGATATACGGCGAGGAGCGGAGTTTGCCCGGGGGGTGGTGGGTGGGTGGGGGGGGAATGTGCCCTCACACAATGTGTGACGAGAAGGAAGGGGGTGAAGAGAGGGAATCCCCCCTTAATATGTAGTCTGGCGTCAACACTACATTTCCCTCACCTACATAACGTCGGGCTGTATTGTCGCATGACTGAACTAGACCACTTGTAGTCTCCGCTCTTATCGTCTCTACTAGGTAACTGTATCTACTGTATGGGGGGGGGGGGGGGGCATTTTGGTTCAGACTTTTGAGCTACATTAGAACCAGGCTGAGTTTGATTATCATATATTTGCAGACATTGTCTAGGTATATTAAATCTCGTTCTGTTCGCCTCAACGATACAGGCGTGAGTATTATTTCTGTAAAGTGTAATCACAAGATCTCAGCTAGCTAAAGTGTAGCTAAGCTAAGGTAGCTAAGGCAGCTATGCTAAGGTGAAGCTAAGCTAAGGTAGTTAAGGAGAAGCTACGGTAGCTAAGGTAGCTGAGGTTAGCTAAGGAGTAGCTAAGGGAGCTATGCTAAGGTAGCTAAGCTAAGGTTAGCTAAGCTAAGTAGCTAAGGTTAGCTAGCCAAGGTAGCTTAGGAGTAGCTAAGGTTGCTAGCTAAGCTAAGGCTAACGTTAGCTAAGGTTCTGGTTCAGATGTTCTCAAACGTTACTTTGGATCTACTTATTGACTCCATTGCTATATCTTCTCTCTTCTATATCTTATTCTCCTCATCACAGTGAGATAGGTTTTATGCTTATTTGTCGGGTTAAGATCCTTATTTCGATTCAGATGTAGGAACGACGCTTACCTACGTCTTCGCTTATGCTTGCGACTTTAAACCTAAAATAGACAGTATTGGTTCCTATTTATTCGCAAAATGGTCTACTTACCATTGCAAAATTATGTTTTGTGCAGTCTGAACAAAATTCCCATCTACTTTTGAACTTTGCCTATATCTAACAACTCTGGATTTTTGCATACCAAGAGATATTATGACACATTTTGGTTAACAAGAATGAATCTTCGCGACTAGGTTTTTTCTTCTCTACAGAAGGCTTTCGTCTGCTTATCTTATTTGCTCATGGTTTCAAGGTAACGCTCTTATTCCTTCTAGCTACTTAGAAATAAATGTGAATTTATTTTCTATCTACTTCGTTGGCTTGCAAAGAGGTAATTCCTTTTTCTTGTATACAGACGTAAGAACCGCATTTTGACCAGAATGGAATAAGTTATGACCTTATTAAAATTGGCCATCCTTATGCGTGCCATTTCTAGCTCTTTTCTTCTGATCAGGAATGAGATATCAAGAGATCATTTCTTGTCCGCGTAGTAAGCGGTAAACATACCTCTGACACAAAAGCTGCGTCAGGTAACCGAATTTTGCAATATCTCTATACATATATGATTAGGTTTGAAATTGAATGCCTTTAGAACCCACTCCTGATTCTTTTAAACTATATATTCTAGTAAAATGTTTATTTATTTTTAATTTACATGCTATGATTCTTATAAAGAATGAGATATAATTATATATGCTAATCGGGTACTCTTTTTCAATTAAATTTTGTGAATCTAGCAAAACCCCACTCATAATTATGCTTTTTTACTGCAAATATATTTAAATAATTATGTATTATGATCATTTAATAAACTGGATGATCTTTTAAAAGGAGATTTAAAAAATTAATTTAGTTGTAGGAGTACCTCAGAGGCAGCAATATACCGATTTTCACTCAGTTCATTGGGTTATTTAAAGTTTAAATTTCATATTTAACACAACATATCGTATTTGAATACGATTCATATCTGTTTTATAACAATTTACCTTATAGTTAATGCTTGGACATTGCAATGAAGTGCCTACTGCAAGATATGTGCCTGGCTTTTGCATATGAGCTTTAATGCAGAATCTAAGTTTCGGATAGATATACCATATTTATGTACCATAAAATTACACATTTTCTTCGTGGGAAGTAGACCGAGAAAAAAAAAATTCAAATGAGCTAGAAGCAGGAATGTATCAACTGTCGCCTTGTGGGCTCTTTACCCCCGGCTAGAGGTTATTATTTCTTGATACATTCATAAATAAAAGATCCAATCCTTTTACTGTATATATTTTTTTTTTCCTGTAGCCTTCATAAAAAATGTATAGAAACATCTCTCTGGAGTGGAACGATCCATAAGCCTCTGTACTTGATTAGTTCTGGGGTAGTAAACAACATTCAGCTGTTCCGAAGTATGGAATAAGAGATTTTTCACCCTTCTCTCTCCCCCCTGGGTGTTTATTATTTCCATTTCTAGTTTTTCTCTCCTCTTTCCCGCCTCGAGTCTACTGATACAGCTGATACTTCCTTCCTGATGATTACTTCAAGGAAATTATTTCAGGTTTGACAGTTTTGATTAAATTAATGAGAGTATTTCAGATAATTAAAATATGTAGGGAATTCCTAGCAAATTTTCTGAATTTAAAAAAATAATTTTATTTAAAACTTTGTCGTCCTTAATGGTTGGTAGAATGGCTGACTCGCTTTCTAAAGAGCCTGAATTCGGCTTCCCAGTACCTTTCCTGAACTATTAGTTCCAAAGTTTCTCACCAGAGAGAGTGACGTTTTTTTTTTGTGTTTTTTTTAAGTTCGAGTTAAGTGTGCTATCTCCTGAGAGAGGGATGCTTTAACGCTGGCGTTGCTCTGGTTGTGGAAAACTAAGACGACCCTCTGGAATTAATAAATCCGTCCGTCTACGGGTAGGAACTCATCTAGGGAGCACATCCCTACAGAAAATCATAGATCGTCCAATTATAGATCAATACCCTGATAACGAATCCGATTGTTGTTAATCGTAATAAAACTCCACTAATATACCTTAGTATATTAAGAGCAAGAGTATCTGCCGACTGTAAGATGTGTAGATATCACACATGTTGGGCCTCTATCTCTGCCGTGTATTGTCTGCTAGATCTCTCCCTCTCAGAGGCCAGCTGTCGTGTTCGATCAGGTGTATTACGGATGACAATTTATTCGATTTCCTCAGTGGAAAATCAAGCCACTTCTGTTGTCACTATGTAACGCCTAGGAGAGAAAATACATTTATTTACGAGCATTTTCATTCAATTGGTAGCATGGGAAAATTTCCAATTTATAGTCGTTGCAACATAGGTGTACGAGTGTTTATCATAAGAGCGTCCAAAAACGAAAAAAGTTTTTAAATGTTGCATCTGGAATTATATAGCTTTATTTCCTTCTAGGAATTTCGGAATATTTCACTAATAGTTATATTTTTTGTTTGATATGAAATAATAAGATTATAAATATTTTTTGGTTTGCAATGTTAAACATAATGTAAATGTTATTCAAATTTGAGAAAAAATATGAATATTTATTGTGCTTGTCGTCTGAAGAGGTGTACCGTTTGATACTAAATATTTGAATAGCGATAAAGCTGGAGTAGGGGAGAACTGGAAGTTTACAGCCCGTTTGGACTGATATCATAGGGGAGGGGGGTAAGGGTATTTTGTTAGCAGTAAAATTGGGGCCATCTTTCCCCTCCCTCCTTGTAATAAAAGAATTTACAACCCCTGAGAAGCTAGGCGGCATTATTTCCGGAAGGGGGGGGGGGTCTGTAAATCGACATTTAGGGCTTCATATTGCATCCCTCATAGCCCTCTGCTGTGTATTGTCTGCTAGATCTCTCCCACTCAGAGGTCAGCTGTCCTGTGCGATCAGATGAATTTTGGATGACAATTTATTCGGATTCCTCAGTGGAAAATCAAGCCACTTATATAGTTGACACTATGAAACGCCTTGGAGGGAAAATACTTCGTCAGCGTGTTCTTTTAACTGGTAGCATAAAAAAATTTATCTTTTACAATTTATTTGTTTCCTAGTATTATTGGTAAACCATTTTATTTTAATTACATATTTTAAAAAAACTAATACTTTAAGAGCTTAACAATTTTTTTTTACAGACTCTAAAATAATGAATTGTCACATTTATTGAATAAATTTAATACTATATGTAAAAGTTTGGTAACATTTCTGATAACAATTATATTAATAATTTAAAATTTTAATCTTTCTCTAACCCACCCTTTCTCCCTCAGCCTCGACCCATTTTAGCCACTATTGTGCCCTTTTAACGGTTTTCACCGAAATTGCATCAAGGATCATATTGTTTCATACATTTTTAAAATTACCGCTGGAGATACAAAAAAAAAAAAAATATAGAGCTGAATATTTTGTCAAAATGGCATCAACTCCAGGACCACATGTTTACATTGACACCTCTTAATTAACTCATTTAGGGCTTAGATTATTATCATATGAAATTACCATAGGTACATCGTCGGAACGAATATAACCTAATTCCGAAATTTCCTCGAAATCAATTCTGGCTTTTCCGAGAAATTCCATGTGCGGTGTACTGGGGACTTATTTTTTTTTCTGTATACGATTTTCGGATTCTACTGTGTTAAAAAGTGCAGTATGGAAGCAAATAGAACGTAAAATTGAAGCAAAGGTGAGGGAGTGGATTGGGAGTTATTGTTTTGAAGTGGATTGAAATAGTTTGTAGCTTATTTTTATAGAAAATATAAATTAGAAATTAACAGCTGTACCAAACTTGGACAAATGGTCAGTTTTTGGTATTCCGTGTGTAATATTTACGTGTGTCTGTATGTTGTCTACTAAGCTTGGTATACTGGCATCCATGTGTACAGTATAACTCACAGTAGCCTACAATTCTCCTTCTGAAGGACCTGGAAAGAAATTTTCCTGGCGCTGGAGTCGTCGGCAGACCACCGGTACTTGATGACTGCACTCTGTCGGCGAATGCCCCAAATATATTTGACGCCTCAGAAATTTGAGCGGGAATAATTAGAGGATCGAATAATAGCCTCGGTTTGTGTCTGGTGACGTAAATGATGGGCCAAATTCAAGTAACAAGCTCCAATTTCCCTGTAATTGTGCTCCTCTGATTATTAGCCATCTCGATCGATGTTCGCGTCTGGTTTCATTAGCACAGCGTGAAGGACTAATTTTTTTTTTTTTTTTAATTTTAGGTGATTAATTAATAGTTTATTGTTCCAGCCTCATTCGCTATATATTTGATTTTTAAAAAAATGAGTAAAAGAGAGAAGAAGAGTGGGTGTACTAGTGAATAAGAGTTTGAAAGGGGACGAGAGGGAGGAAGTAAGGGAGTCGAAGAAGGAGAGATAGATAGAGGAAAGAGAAATATCAGAATATTTATAATTATTATTATTATTAGAAATTAACAACTGTACCAAACATGGACAAATGCTCTGTTTTTGGTATTCCGTATTTATAAAAATAATATTTACGTGTGTCTTCAAAAGGAGAGTTTGTTGACCGTAGATATTATTCTAAGATGATTTTAGTTGGGGTTCGGTCTTACAATGTAAGCCGAAACGTTGGAAGATAATCCTTTATTAAAAAAATACATTTTTTAAATTTACGTGTGTCTTTGTGTTGCCTACTAACTGTTATCAGTTATAAATCATATTTATTCTGTCCCTTATCCTTATAAGGGAATTATTTTCAAATTCAGATAAATATAACCATATTCATAGAATATCCTTTCCTTTAATATTCTCTCTGAAATCAACTCTTCCAGGTCATGGATTGGGTCTGAACTTCCCTTACTCAACCCGGTTGGGCGTATCCTGGGCTTCAATTTAGGCTCCACTGAGCATGACACCCTCATTCCACTAAATTTTTCCTTGAGACCAACATTTCTTGATGCTGATTTTAGCATACAATTAAACAAGGCAAGCTTGGCTGGACTACCCTTCCAGAGTCGCCGATCTCACTACTATTCCAATTGGAAATCAGGATATTCTCTTTGGTACCTTGCCGCGACTTTTGAAAAATTTCAACAGATTTCACTGATCCTACATTGGTAAGCGAAAAAAATATAGTCCGTTCATAATTTTTTACATATATCTATCTATCTATACATGTGCGTGTGTGTGTTTGAGCGCGGTCTAGCGTTGGGAATTTAAAAATAATGAAACCACATTCAATGAATAAGATTATTTTTACGAACCGTAGGATAAGTTGGTTAACGGCTAAAATCTTATGAGGAGGAGGTAGGGTAAGGGGAGGAAGTTGGTGGGAATCCAAAATTTAAAATCTTTATGTCATTATTATTATAAGCGTTACGATAGAAAAATGCATAGAAAAAAAGTTTGAAATGTAATTTTATAACATTTATATTCAATAACATTTTTCAAAAAGAAGAATAAAAAGGAAGCTATTTAAGTATTTTTTCGATTATTTAGCGTGTCCTTTTACTATTTAAATATATAAGCAAAAATAGATATTAAGCCTTTTTATAGCATAGTTTAGTATGATTTCATTAATAGCAGAATTCGGTTTAGGGGTAGAGGTGTTTGAGAGTAAGGCTTTATTTCTTTCATAGATACAAAAAATAATTATTATAATAATAAACCAAACAAATTAAAGAGTTTATTTCTGCTTTAAATGGGATGGGGAAAGAGGGAGTTAGGAGGGAGATGAAAATTTTCCAATAGATACTTTTTTGACAGTAGATATTATTATTATTAGATCACTTTTTTTGGTGGGGGGGGGATCGGTCAAGGTAGATCCAAAAAATAAAAATTAAAAAAAAATGTATTTTTTTCAAAATTATCTACCAACGTTTCGGCTTACATTGTAAGCCATCTTCAGGGCTGTTGAAATACAATGTCATAAGAATACTAATAAAAGTAAAAAAAAAAAAGCAAAAANCCTCCTTTTTACCAATCCCCAATCCACTGCATTTAGTCGCTCCTTCCTCATAAGATCCTCCAGTTTCTGGAACTCGATCCCTCTAAATATTCTTCGCTTCTCCATGCTCGCATCCTTGAAATCCCAGCTATTTCTGCAACTCCTCTCTGTACAATTGGCTATGAGGAACTGCTAAACTGGCACTTTTATTTGTATTCTTATAACATTGTATTTCAACAGCCCTGAAGATGGCTTACAATGTAAGCCGAAACGTTTGCAGATAATTTTGAAAAATACATTTTTTTTTTTTTAATTTGTATTTTAAGAATCAACTTTGACCGAACCCCAACAAAAAAAAACAAATAGTTATTGCTATTTTTGTTTTTATTTGAGCTAAGAGAAAATTTTTAGAACATTATAGGTGCAAAATAAATTTTTCTAAATTTCATGTTCCATTATATTTGATTCGAAGTTGATTTATAAATAAAAATATTTAGGAATGTAACTAAGATGTCTGTGTACTTCTCGGTCAGTACTAAATCAAGTTTAGTAGATTTTCTTCTTCAGCTAATTGCTTTCTCCATCTTGCAAGATATAATTCGCCATTTTTTCTTATCTATTTCTTTAATAAAAGTGTTTTCTTAATATTTTTTGTCATTTTAATATTTACTTATCACATCTTTCTGGCCGACTGGTTCTTGAAAAACAGAAGCACTGAATAAAAAAAAAAATTAAAAAAACTGTGAATATTTAACCTTGATTAGTGTTCATTGACTTAACCCCTGGACTGTCCTGACTCATTAATTGGAATTAAAGAGAATTTAAGTATTGTGTTATTTTTTCCCCACCATTGTTTATTTACTTTCGATTTTGCTCTATATGGGCATGCATAATGATTTGAAGGGCTTTATGAAAGCAAATATATGACTTAATTTGTTTATATGGCTTTCTATCTTTCTTTCCATTTGTTTGACTATATTTATTATTTAGGTTTTAGAATTTAGGGATTACAATTTTTAAGTTTATACAATTTTTGTGATGAATATATTTATATAAAACTTTAAGTTTAAATATTTAATTTAAATTCCATTTTTTAAATGATTAAGATTTTTCTTGTTTGGTCATCCGAATTGACAAATTTTATATTTATGTATTTTGATTTATATTGTGCTTTTGAACAGAATTTTTTTCTTCTTCTATGGAAATGTAATCTTTAGACTATTTAATAATTTATTTCATAGAAATAATTTCTACTCTATTATCTTTGATTGAGAGTGGTGTCATTGGTCACCTTCTCTCCTCATGTGATTGATATTGAATGTTATTTTTTTTAAATTTATTGTGGTGATCAAATTACAAAATGTTTTAATTTAACAGAATGTCATAAATAAGTAAAAGTTTAATAAAAAATAAATTATCTTTGGTTTATATTCGAATTACTTGAAGATTACATGTGTTTTTAAGTACTAATGCATTGTTAAAATTAGTGGATGAGGATATAGAAGAGTGAAAGGTGTTAGTGGAATACATCAAGGGAATGGGTGATAAGCGATCCAGAGGAGAGGGAGGGGGGGGGAGGATTGATATTGATTTGTGTGTTTGGGGGAGGGGGGGTTGTGTTCCGACACATACATGTAAAATGTAGCGGTGACATGCAACAGGAATCATCCTGGAGATTAGTGCACTCGGCCAATCGATAAAATGCAGGGGACATCTGCCCCCATTCACGTTTAATCCCCCCCCCCCTGGGTGCCGATAATGGGTGATTGCTCTTCATTTTCTGCCCCCGTGTCCTGGAAAGTTCTTCCATGAATGGGATTAAATCCAACATGGCCACTCTCTAATGGGGTGGGGGCTTTTCCCCTTTCTCCCTCACTCAGGTGGAATTCCGGAATCATATTTTATCCTTATTTATTTATTTGGTACGCATGGAAATGGGAACTGAGTGACGAGAGGGGGTGGGGTGGAGGAATGTTTTTTTTTTTTTTTGCATTCTCAAGTGGAAATGAAATCAAAAGAAACCATATTTGGTTTCTATTTGTAATTTTAAGTTAGTTAGTTTAATTCTTTAAACAAAAATTATATATAAATATTTTAAAAGGAATTCCTTTAGTAGAATTATATTTTCAAATGTATTGCATTTTGTCATTTTATGATGACATTTTTATTGTTTAATTGGTGTTAATTACAGTAAGTGAGTTTGGGGATGGGGGTGGGAGGAATTATAGGAGACTGTTTTAATTCTCTTATAATTTAAT
>KZ807612.1:188729-208956 GCA_000696205.2 Oncopeltus fasciatus | reverse complement strand
GATGCCCTCTTTATTTATTATATTTTATTATTAACATCTTGTAATTTGAAAACATAGACAAATTACAATACAAAAAAAATTAAAATTAACAATAAAATAAATAAGTGATCATCGCTGGGCAGGGAGAAGGGGCCCATTGCCCCGCAGTTTGGGCACTAAGGCCCAGGAGGTCGCGTGGCCATCTCTGTTCTTAGTCGCCGGGGAGGATTGTAAGGATTGGAGTCCGACGACAGGGATTGGGCATTAAGATTTGGATGAAACAGGAGTTTACTATGGAAGAGCTTGAAGCTGGTGGAGATAAGGTCTTTGACAAAAGGAATATTTAAGTTGCGATGAAGAGTAGAGTTGGACACATAATATGGAGCGTTAGCAATTATTCTGAGAATTTTGGACTGAAAGGATTGTATTCCTTGGATATTGGAAGGCTTAGAGGCACCCCACAGTTCTGCACCGTAGGTCCAGATTGGTCGTATTATGGTCTTGTAGATGGTCAGTTTGTTTTCTAATGTGAGGTGTGAGCGCCTATTTATAAGGCTGTATAAGAGTCCGTGGCGTCTTTTGAGTTTTGTCGCTTGATTTTAGTATGTTCATTCCAGTTGAGTTGTGAGTCAAAGTGGAACTCAAGGTAACGGACTGAATCAGAAAAAGATATAGGGATTTCATTGTATGTAACCTTATCAGGGAATCTTGTCTTTGCCGAAAATTTAATTTAATATTAGGTATTAATTTTGAATCATTTGTTCACGAGGACATCTGTTTGATCATTGCCTCAATTAGAAAGGTGCCCCATATTACATAGCGTATCAAGCATATGGTGCTGATTTCCCATGTTTCATTAAGGATGGTCATAAATATGGGGGAATATATCTTAGTAGCTATAAAAAGCAATGAAAGCAAGAGGTATACAGATGGTCTTCAAAAACCTCTTTTCAATTACGATTATTAAAAAAGATATTTAAGAATGTAACTGAAGGGGATGAATGTAACTTATTTCGAAGATAAAAAAAATCAAGTTCTTTACTTGGTCCATGTTCATTATTGGCTGAAATTGGATAGATAGTAGGGAAAGTTTAAAGATAGATTAAATTCTATATTACTATAGATATTCGTTATTATTACTATGATGGCAGAATATAGAACAATAAAGAATAGAATCTAACATTTTTGTTGCTTAATTTCATTAAGAACTTTATGTTAAGAAATATATTTACGAATATATGCACATTCTTAGAAGTCTTCTTTCCTGTAGTGACTAGAACCAGCATTTGCGAAATTGTTTTTACCCTTATTATCCGTCCGATTTTTAAGATCAAATTAGTTATTTATTCTTATTTATTTACATAATATAGATTGCTCTTTAAACATGGGAAATCTGCATAGATTAGACAGCTCCTACGCTTCATTATTTTTCATTAAGTCCAAAACATCGTACTGAAGAAGAGAGACAATTAAATTTAAAGGATACTTTCGGAATGGGAATAATTCAAATCAATCCTTACTATGGCGTAGGTAAATATTTAATGAAATATGAATTATATATCTTAAATGTGTGAGTGTGTGTGTGTTGTGTTGAGCTATTGTGGGATCGTGGAGACACAATATATTTAATGGTATTCAATGTCACGATGCAAGAACCATCTACCATAACTGTCATTTATTTTATGTATCTATTTTATGTTAGTCATTTATTTTCCCTTGTAAAAGAAGCGCCTTAAAGAGCTTATTGCATTGCAATGTTTTATCAATTTACTTTACAACCTGCAGTCAATCAAGTTACTTTCTACAGCTTCATTGCTCTTATCAGACTAAATAATTTATTTAATATTTAAGTGTCTATTAAATAAGATATTAAGTGTATAATTAATGAAGGTTGCCTTTAAATGCTTGTTTGCAGTTAACTATTTGTTTATTTATTTTTTATAAAAAGGAATCTTTGTCATTCTTTTTTCAATGCCAAGTTTAACTTCTTATTTTGAAAGAGAGTCATTCTTCCTTAAAAGATCTCTCTTGATTTTGACCCTTAAACGGCAGGGTTTTGGACGGAGCGGTCTTTGTTGGACTATCTTCAAGCTCGACCGCTTTGTATTTACTTCCAAAAGGCGAGAAAAAGCCTTTGACTCAGTCGCCGAATCCAGGGTTTTCGAACCCGATGGGAGTTGAAGGTGCCTATAATGACACCCGCTCTGGTTGACCTTTGTCAGGGAAACAATACTTTTATCGTAACTGATCTTAACGGGTCCTATTTCCCTGCGGAGTCCGGCAAGGAGACAATGCACGCCATCTCTTTTTATCATCTTTCTAGATGTGGTCTGGAGCAGACTGACTTTTTTTTAATAAATTGAACGTAAACTCAGGTTTCCTGATGAAATGAATCACTTGGCATAAAATATAAAAGCCTTAAAAAACATTACAGGAGGTACTCTTAAGTGAGTGCAAAAAAAGGCTTGCTTAAGGCCTAATTACACCAATACTAATCTGATAGAAAATAGGGGAAATCAGAAATATTTATAGTCAAAACTTATAATTTACAGATTATAAAAGGGACACGGGAAAATGTTGCAACTTTTATACTCCTTAGCTGCTCCTTAGCTATTCTTATCCTTATCCTTAGCTATCCTTAGCCTTAGCTGCTCCTTTGCTACCTTACCTATCCTTAGCCACCTTAGCTTAGCTATCCTTAGCTACACCTTAGCTATCCTTAGCCTTAGCTAACCTTAGCCACCTTAGCTTAGCTATTCTTAGCTAAGGATAAGCCAAGCTAGCTAAGCTAAGGATAGCTAAGGTCCGGGAAAGTTTTGCAATAAAATGGAATAATGTAAATAAGGGATGGGTTGGCGTATGCACACACCTACCCTAGCTTATACAGTTGGTGGCTTAGCTTCTAAGCTAGGGTGAATTTTGCCATTGGGTAGTGTCGAAGACGTCATCATGGTCTTGAATACAGTGTAATTTTACATTAGAACTTCGAACATAGGTTAGTTATGTATTAGTCATTGTAGGATATACGGTCTATTTATGACTATGGAGCCATCCATATGATGGATATAAATACCATCTATGTACAATATAGGGTCTTCTTGCTTGGAAGATCCTATATTGTACAGTGATGTTTAGTTACAGGTGACAAGAATAAACCTCATTACTACGATGCCCTACTCGCAGTATCGCAGCGAAGTATCGGGGTTTGAAGATGAGGATAATACCCACTTGCCTAGAGCATTTGATTAACATGTTCAAGGGCTTGTGAAGTTAAGTCTTCCATCATCCCCAAAGAAATGTCAAAATTTAAGAATGTTTAGGAAGATGGAGATCTTTAGTTTGCACAGTATAATAATCTATATTTAATATATATATATATTAAGAAACAAATTTCTGGTGTTTTTTTTATTACTTGTATTATTCCAAAAAGCAACAGTGTTGGATAAGGAGAGATAAGTAAGGAAAACAGAGAAAATGGTTTGCAAAATGGATGGAGGAGGCTGAACTGGAAAGGGAATTTGGGAACAGTTCTTGGTAGCTGACAGAAACAGATCTTCCAGATAAGACTAGGAAGTTTGTCTGTCGCAGTAGGAATCTTGGAGGCACCATAGGACATTTGATTTTTGGCGTTCTATTGTTTTTTTTGTTGGTTTTTTTAGATAGAAGAGGAAAACTCTAGTGCTCAAACTATTATCAATTGAATGACTTTAATTTGGCGTTGTCCAACCATTAAACTGTTTTCCGATGGCTTTATGACTGGCTCCCCAGTGATCTACCCTTTCTTATTGAAAATTATTTTGTCAAGGGAGTGGAGTGTCTGGAGGGTTGGATCTCTCCCAGTAATAGTTCATATACTAAATAAAAACTATATCCACAAGATGTTATGTAAACTGTGTAACAGTGATGTATTCAACCAAGGCTAACTTATAGGCATAGTAGTTTTTGTTTGTCCAGTTTCCCGTTAGTTTTTTCCCTATTTCTATATCTAGAGTCTTTAAAAAAAAAAAAAAAATGAAAGGAATATTAACATTTCTCCTTCTAAATAAAGCTATTCATTGATTCAACCAAGACATAAGTGTGACTTGATATGTTGTATTTACTGAGCGTCAAAAGTCCACGTACTAAATAAAAAAACAATATCCGCTGGATGTTACGCAAACTGTGTAACAGTGATGTATTCAACCAAGGCTAGCTTATAGGCGTAATACTTTTTCTTTGTCCAGTTTCCCGTTTGTTTTTCCTTATTCCTCTATCTAGAGGCTTTAAAAAAAAAGAAGAAAAAAAAAAAGGAATTATTAACTAATTTTTAGTGCAAGGGAACAGAATAAAAAATCTAACTGTCCCAGCCAGGACACCGGCTTGGCTAGCAGGAGATCCAGGTTCGAGTCCTGGCTGGGACAGTTAGATTTTTTATTCTATTTCCTTGCACTAAAAATTAGTGAAATTTGCGTGGGATTAAATACCACAAAAAATAATATTTATAAGGAATTATTAACTTTTCTCCTGCTGAATAAAGCTATTCATTGATTTAACCAAAACAAAATTGAGTGAGCAGAGAAGAGATAGCGAGAGGATAAGGAAGTTAGAGTGTGTGGAGGGAGAGGAAGGGAGTGAGAGAGAGAGAGAGAGAGAGTGAGAGTGAGAGAGATAGCGCGGGAACGAAGTTTTAGAACTCTAGCAAAGAGATAACGTTAATATGCCACTAATTCCAAGTGAACAGGTGCAACAGTACAGCCTACACAGCGACTTATAACTTCCAACCCCTAATTAAGCCTTCCTTGGGTTGTGGGGTGTAGATCATGTGAAATTAGAAACGCGAAGGGCAGCAACTCACAATTGGAACATGTTTATCTTCTGCTCGTACATTTTTCTTTATTTATTTGTACTTAAATGCTGTAAAAAGACATGTGAGCTTTAGAAAAGCCGATTGACCAGTCAACTTACTCTGTCGGACACCTGATCACCCTCTCTTTCTTTCAGCTTGAACCTCTTTTACACTTTTCTGTAAGGATTGACCCCCCGCAGATTTCCAATCATTTTGCCAAAACAGAATTGTCTGGCCACAACGTGTGTATTGTGTGTGGGTAGTGATAAATGTGGGATTTCCCGCCCATCTGTTGGAAGCAGACAGGATGAGGCTATATCCGGCGGCCATTGGCAATACAGCCTGGGGGATGCATGCCGCCATTCGCCCCCCGATCTGCCGCAGACCTCAACTGTCCACTTGTTGCCCCACTGCCTTGGGGGAGGGGGATCTCATCCCCTCTCTCTGCCCATGCCGATTATGTATTATGGCTGGATTTGCACTTTTATCAAGTCCTTCCCTAAGGAGAACTTTGAAATAAAATGTAATTCCTATCTTAATTTAAAAGGAACATGTAACATTTCATTAGAAGAACAAACGATTTCATTATGTAAACCATGTATCATATGGTTATGGTGAGCCGCATTACCTAGCCACGAAAAAGGTGCAGAATGGTGTCCGGGTCGGGCCCAATCTTGACTTAATCCTTAGACTTCATGAACTTTGCGCTTTCGACTTTGCTCTTAGCTGTCCTACTCATAAACCTTCAGTCTGCACTTTCTTATATAATAAAGGAAAAAAAGTTGTCATTTAAAAAAAATAATTATTTTATTATTATTTATTTTCTATACTCTGATACTTTTCTTTTTTTATATTTTAAAGTCTCTTTTCCTTCATATGTCTGATTTGTAAACTATAAAACTTATGAAATAATATTCTGATATTTTGTAAATATTAATTTTCTTGTGGTATTTAATCCCTCGTAAATCGTAACAATTTTCAGTGCAAGGGAACAGAATAAAAAATCCCAGCCAGGATTCGAACCTGGATCTCCTAGCTTTCCAAAATTACAGGGGGCAGTTAGATTGTTACAATTTACGTGAGATTAAATACCACTAGGAAATTAATGTTATTTATAAAATTAAAATTAAAAAGTAAATTACGAGAGTATCAGGCTTGTCTTGGTAGCGTAAATGGAAAACACACTTGCTCGGAAAGCTAGGAGATCCGGGTTCGAGTCCTAGCTGGGGACAGTTAGATTTTTTTATTCTGTTCCCTCGCACAAAAAATTGTTAATATTCAGATATGTTTCTAAATAAATGTACATATGGGGTCACATTTGTAAATTACTTTTCTGAAATTTATGTATTCATTGAGGATTTGAGAAAGTATGAAATATCGCCAGCCAATAAGTCGACGGCAGCAAAGGCACAAATCAAATACATCCACGTTTGAGGGTAAAGTTGGCAGGGAACCGGGATATTTGCCCTCTCCGACTTCAGCCCCCACTGTCAGCTTAGCTAAGTCCCCCCCAACTTCTCCATACTCCACCCCTAACAGATCTTCCCAACCCACTCGTACTTTTATTTTTGTTCAATTTATCCTGCCTCTACCACCCTTATCAAAGCAGGAGCTCTAATCCTTGAAGCAATTCATGTTGTTTTTTTACATTAATTTAAATTAAAAAGCAAGAATAGATAAAAAATATTAATAGTTTTAAAATCTTTTATCAAAATTTAATAAATAGCTTAACATATTGTATTTTTTACATATTAATTTTTTTTAAATTTCTACTTTTGTTAATCTTATTTTTTTAAACTTTAAACATTTTGATAATTTAATAATAATAAAAAATTTGTCACTCAGGAGCTAGATGGTCTAAGCGAATTTCCCAACTCTTTTAAAAAGGACATAAATATGAGTAAATGATTAATTTGATCTTACAGCCGAAAGAGGGAAAGATATCTAAGTAAATTTGCTACATTGATTATTGACCAATCAACAGAGGATAAAGTTTCTTAAATACATTCTTAAACATCTTGTTTAATATGGTCTTCGCATGAAAACTTTCTTGAGATAAATAAATAAAAACTATAATATACATTTTTTTATAATGTAGTCAATATTTTCTAAAATTTTTGTAGTAATAACACTGACAATTACGAATATGTTGACAATTTTTCAATTTTGTCAACAATTTTATTTGAACCCCCTTTACAATGTCCGGTTAACTTAAGCAACGGTTAAGTTAGGAAATACTTTATTTGTATCCTCCGGGTTAAGATAAGTAGTAGTTCTGCACTATCATTCTTGTTAAATAATTAAGTAATTTCCTTTATGCACTTTTTTTTCTTAAGTTAATTAAGTATATGGTAAATACTTAAATGTCAGGGAATTAAATGTATTGTTTATTATGTTTTATATATGTTCTTTTCCAATTTTCTAACAATAAATAAGACATTAAATTTTGAATTTGATCGTCTAATTAGTTTTTATTTTTATTTTTAGGTCTGATTTTTTTTTTTAAACTAAAAATTAACACTTTATTTAGAAATTAGATCCTGCAAAGCGTGCATCTTGCAATGTGCCCTCAAAATATATAATAAATATGTACAAATATACTAATAATATACAATATAAATTAATATAAAAAAAATATACATACACAACTTGAAAAAAAAATAATTAAAAAAAATAGGTCTAATTAAAATTTTCAAAAGAAAGTAGAATCGAGCAAATGCGATTCTATTACTATGTTTTTAAATTAATAATTCATTTCTTTAACATTTAGGCATCCATTTCAAACCATTGATTGAGTTTTTTTTTTTTTTTTTGTGAAATAGAATAAGTGGGAAATTTTGTAGGCTAAAATTACCATCATCATGACCCTCATTATTATTATTGTCATGACAAACATTATAAAACGCAATAAGGGGACAATTTATTTTTCTAACATGTATTTCTATAAGATTGCATTATAAAAGCATTTTTAGAAGCATATTTAAGCACTTTAACATTTTAACTAAATAAGTTGAGTGTTTCCTTAACTTTCCCCTAGAAAAGACCTGAGCCAGCCTTAGTTATAATTACTTTTACTTATTATCTTCACCGACTTATGAAATAAAATTATTAATTTACGTCCATATTTAATGGAACATAGGAAATTTCCTTAGTTTATACTCCTCCATTGTTATAGGCTTTTAATCTGATTTCATGATTAAAGTACAAAGACTTATTAACTCAAACAAACAATAGTGAATTCAAGAAAGCTTATATTAGTACTGGAACATAGTGAAAAGTTCTGAAGCCTGGAGTTACAAGAGAAGGCTGTTGCTGTCCTGGAAAGAGTGGAGAGGCGAGACTGTGAGGTGCCCACATCCTTGGAGTGAGGGCCCTAGCCAACACCCTTGTGTCACCCCACAAATAGATCTTAGTAGGGCCCACTTCTCCAGTGAGGAGAGCCCTTCTCCAGGGTCCAGCCCTCAAACAACAATGTCCCCCATTGTTATTGATATTCCCTTTTGAGTCAGCCTCCCTTCATTTTTCTTTCTTCTCGTTCTCAAGTCATTCTTCTTGTAGAATATCGAATTTCTTGTGTCCATATTGACTCCTACAAGCCTAGATAACATAATTCTAGCTAATAGTATTACTCTATTCGAATGACATAATCCGAATGTTTTTTGAACTCTTTTTGGGGTAAAGTAATTTTTGTTGTATTTATTAATAAACTATCATTGGTAGGCACAAACTAATAATTCTTGGTATAAAGTTGTTAGCGGTCACTGATATATATTATATTAGATAGACGATAAGATAATGAATTATTATAAAAATTGGTTGGGATAAAATTGCTTTGATATGTAGAATGTTTCCAATTTTCGTTTTTTTCTTACTTTGAAAGTCTACAGATTTAAAAACCTTTACCTACTGCCTCGGCCGGAACTCGAACCCAGATCTCCTGCTTTCCAAGCATGCTTGAATAGAGTAGATAAATTGTCTGGCTGGCCTCGGTTGTGTAAAGAATAGCATGCTTGCTCAGAAAGCAGGAGATTCGGGTTCGAGTCCCGGCTGAGGTAGTAGGATTTTTTTATTCTATTCCCTTGCATTTATCGTATTTACTTAACACTGCATACCATAGGAAACTTAAGAAAAAAAAATTAAAGGACCTAGTTACGTTTATTTATTATGATTACGGTTATCATGACTGGATCACTTATGACAATACTAAGTGAAAATTTGATCGAAATCCGGAAAAGCGTCTCAGACGTTGGCGAAGCCTTGATTTACGCCAGAGGACATGCAGTGTTTTGGATTTCATTAAAGGCATCCTTTTTTATGAGTTTTTCCAATCTTCCCGAAGCATTAACGCGACTTTCCACTGTCACCAACGTATGGGATTGAAGGAAAACTTTTTCTCTTTTATAAGTGTCAAGTTCCATCATTATTAAGGAATGTAGACGGGATATTTGAGGTTCTTAAGAAGAATCGAGGCCTCTTAGCTTGCTTGGGTGCTGGAAGCAGAGTGTGATCTGTAGACAGTGCGTATTTCTTGTACACCCCACCTCTTCCTTCGAGGGCTTTCAGGAAGGGCTATGAGTTCTCTAGGGCAGCCATTCAAAAAAAGGAACTCCAGGAGGGCAGTACAAATTTATCGTCTCTCAACCTAAGGTACTGTAAGATGAGTGTCTATTCCTGGTGCATAAGTGCTCTACAAAATTAATATATTGTTATTTATTTATATTATTGCTGTGTTTAATTAATATTTCTCTTTTTTTTAACTTTCGTGTAGGTTATTTATGAGTTCATTATTTTGTATAATAAACATTAATTAATTTTTAATTCCCCTGTTTTTATTATTAAATCCTACTCTTGTGCGAATGCTCATAATTAAGAAAGCGTTAAAATACTCCTCCTATACAACCTGGTGGTAAAAACGTTTGGTAGAGCAACAGGTATGGATTAACTAGAAAGCCACAAAAAGAAAAAAATAAAGTTTCAATACCGACATTGTAGTTCCAATCGATGATTGAACCCATAAAAATATTTTATTGCTGAGTAAATCTCAGCTCGCCCTCTACCTCCTACCTAGTTCTCTTTTTCATTCTCTCTCACATTATCTCTCTCTCGATCTCTTCTGAACTTATGCGGACGAAGCAACCATTTTCCTCAAATTTCATGAAAATGGTCATTAAATAAAATGCATGCAGAATTGCATTCCTCTCGGCAAATATCTAAAAGTAAAGATAATCTAGTTCGCAGCTGAATGCATTCAGATGAGAGTTAAAACTTTAAGAGGAGAAGACATTGTTAGCGTTTGACGTACATTTGTAGTAATAATAATTGTAAAATTTTACCTGACATTGTTATTCTATACAATTTTAATGTGATACATTTATTTAGGGCGTTATTCAAGGAGTAGATGAACGCCCTTTCTACTTTTAATCTCGTTCTTCTATTATGTTTATTAATTAAACTTATACGTTTGTTCGCGCTAGCGCGTCTTAATTTTCAAAATAAAATAAAAACAAATTTTGTAATTTTTGTTTTCTGGCGATTGGTCACTTTATTAGTGGGGAGGGGAGGAGATTCTAGAAAATCGTACAAGTGTAAATTCGTTTCCGTCTTACTTTTTCGTAATAGACGGTACCTTGTAAATCAACATGGATATACAGATTAATTGATTCTCCTTAACATTATTCATGAGTTATTGAGAATTTCCCAAGCTTTTAATGGCGGGAAATCTGCGCTAGGCTTATTCCCCAGCCCCAGTGTAGACAGGCTCTAGGATTATATCTCAACTCGGGCTGTCATCAAGTGAAAATTCATTGAGTCAGAGGACGCCCCATAAAAAATTAAGTTGAGAAAATTTCTAGGGGGTGGTATGAAAAAGAAGGAAAAATGTTTCTAAGTAAAGAAGGTGATTGATGGGAAATAGATGCGAAAATCCATTCGCTGTTGCCCCGATAGTAGGACAGGAGGCGCTGAAAAACGTCCTTCCCAGATCATT
Source organism: Oncopeltus fasciatus (assembly GCA_000696205.2). Lineage (NCBI taxonomy): Eukaryota > Metazoa > Arthropoda > Insecta > Hemiptera > Lygaeidae > Oncopeltus > Oncopeltus fasciatus. Next base: position 198,166 of record KZ807612.1, on the reverse strand, counting down.
AAGGAGGCCTGATATTCAAGAGTGAGACATCTTTCAGAAATATCCGACGTTTCTTTTTGAATTTAGTTGTAATTTATTGTGCTGGAAATTTCTAATTTTTTTTTTTAAATTTTAACATTGCATTTGAAATATAATGTCTCTCGCGCTACGAAAATAATAATATTACCAGAAAAATAACAGTCAGAATTTTATTTAATTAGGAAAAATAACACTGGGGAACACATTTTTAGTTGAGTTAGATATGACACTGTTTTTTCACTAATTCTTGGCGTCTGAATCTGAGAATAACCTCCGATTTTTCTATCACGTCAAATTTTTTAACTACCAGGACATCCTCAGAAATCATAAAAATCATGCATTCAAAAGAACATAAAGTAAAAACGTACTAAATATACAGTTTACAAAACATTTAATGTAAGTTAAATCGAGTTCATACATATAAAATTGTTTAATTAATGAACAGTACTTAAAAATTTGCGTTTGTAGCTTTTTCTGGAGTGTTTAGTTTGTGTACATTCGCGCTTAAAGCTCCGACAATAGTCAGCCATCATATGTACGTCCCATCTACCTTGATACCTTGCTTCCATGACCATAAAATCTTGATGGAAATGCTCACCCTGCTCATCACACACTGCACCAAGATTGTCCGGGAAATTAGCAAGGTGGCTGTGTAAAAAATGCAATTTAATAATCTTGTTGCAACCTTGCTTTTGGAAGCATCCCCTGAGTTGCTGGACAATTTCGGAGTAATTCAATGATCGTGTATTTCCAAGGAAGTCTTTAACAATTTTTTTCAATGCCATATCTGTATTCCCCTTCTTCCAAAGAGGGAAATTCATTACAAACTGGCACAGAGACTTTGGCTGAATGTGGTACTGGGCCTATAACTGACGGTAAACTAGAATACTCTATTTTATATTTGTTTTTCTTGTTATATCCCGAAGTTTTCACTATACAAAAGTAACAATCACTTGAATGATCTTTGGGCTCGCGCCAAATCATAGGTATACCAAATGGAAGCTTAGCACGTGTTCTCTTGGTCCACATCCATAAACCCTCAACACACTGTTTACACACTTTATGAGGTGCCCATGCTTTATCTTGATCACCAAGTTTCACTTTGAAATAGGCAAAACATGCTTGTCTAAGAAATGTACTGATGTTTGTCCTTTGACTGGGAATGGTAAAACTGCCACATGTATAACAAAACGAATAAGGAAACGTTTTAGTTCAAACACACTATGTAGTTCTATACGCTTTCGTAACGAAATACTAAATACTGCTTACCGACACACAATGTTTCACCACAGTATAACAGACGTAACTGAACAGGCAGGTCTAAACCAGCATGCGCTCCACCCACATAGGAACCGAACGTGACGTGATAGAAGACAACTAAAAACAGTTTTGAAACCAGCATACCTAATTCTATAGAAAACAGCTAAAAAATTTGAGTTTCAAATTGTTCCCTAGAGTAATTCAATTAGTTTTTNCCTGCACTTGCCTGCCAACACTCTGGGGCGAATGAAACCTTCTCCAAGAACAAATGGAGAGTTTTTTAGTAGGTGTAATTATTAGATGATTTTTTTTGGAGTTCGGTCAAGGTAGATCTAAAAAAGAAAAAAAAAAACTTCAAAAAATGTGTATTTTTCAAATCATCTTTCAATGTTTCGGCTTACATTGTAGGCCATCTTCAAGGCTCTCAATTCTCAAATTGTTCCCCAGTGTAATAGTTAAAAAATCCTTCACGCAGGAGCTGCGTAGTCTAAGCAATTTTCCTGTTTCATAAAAGGTGGTTAAAAATAAGAGTAAAAGTAAAGTAAGTTTTTGTGAACATCTACAAAGAAAATTGTTTATTTTTCCTACAGGATTATACATTGTTGATGCAACCATTAACTTTATGTAACTAAAGTTGTTTAGGGTCTCTTAACCCTTGCGCTGTGAATTCTAGTCCCTCCCTGGGTAAGCTTTTATTACTTAAGAACGATGTCCAGTGCCCTAGTTGTTTAGAAGAGGGTGGCTGCCTGTAAGTATCCACTTTTCGCCATGATCTGAAGTGTCTGAAACGGAGGTTATTATAAATAATTAAGAAGTTTTTACAAAATACGTTCTGGGTCTATATTTGCTATCTGTTTTTGCAGGGAAGTTATTTAAAATTTTGTCAAGTAAATGTTACATAGAAATTTACAAAATTGATAAATCTGGTTAAAAAATAATGTTCATAACTCTTCAGATCTTTCATTTTATCTTTTGAAGCAACTTAAATTTTAATAATTTAAAATTGTTTCTGTTAACATATTGGTGGGCATTAGCACTTATCAAAGTTCCTGCTTGGCAAAGTCTCTTTTTGTAAAGTTGAGTGGCACTCGATGCGAGTGAGACACTCCTGATTTTTTTGACGCGGGAGCTACAAATGCCACCTTTGTGTGAAAACCCCAATCATCCCCCAAGCAGAAACTACCCCTAAAACAGGTAGGCCAGCTAATTGTCCCACCGCGACCTCCTGTTTTCCCTGTTGTCCTACCTGTTTTCGCCACCCCTACATCTGTTCCCCTCCCCCCACAACCCTGCCTAATTGACTGCCACCCCGCAGAGTTCGCCTCATTACTCGCACAGACACATTAGTTTTTTTTTTCTCTCTTCCAAAAATCATACTTCTGATTTTAGCATATTTCCCACCAATGTAATCATATATTCACCTTGGTACCGTGGCATAAAAAAAAAAATCAACTGATCTACTACAGATATAATATATTGGAGTCAGCATGCGTCCGCAGTTATTAAAATAATGAAAACAAATTTGATATTTAAGTTCTTTTTTGTGAAGTGAAGGATAAGTTCGTTAATGACAGAAATGAAAAAAAAAAGGGAGTTCCGGTTAAACCAAAATTTAAAATATTACATTTTTAAATATTAAAAAAAAACCATATATTAAGTAAAAGGGCGGACTTTTTTTCTTTTTTTAAAATACAGAAATCGAATTCAGTAGTTAGGTCTTGCGTTGACACTGTTACATCAAATTATATTGGTAGAAATCCCATGAAGTGGAGGAGAAGGGTTAGAGGATTGACCAATTGTCAATTTATATCCTTGATGTCTTCGTATCCATCAAGTTACGAAAAAGTTTATATAACATATAATATAATACAATATATTTTTTACATATAGTATAATAGGTACAAATCTATTTTTTAAAGATTATGTTCTATAAGAGTTTTATGTAAAACAGTTATTAAGGAACATATTTACGAGTATAACTACGATACTTGAGCACTTCCCCCACCATTTCTTCCCGGCCAGTCTAGAGACAGGCCTAGTGGTCATTCCTTTTATTCTTATTGCTCTCTCCGACTTTGATATTCGTCATTTACTCTCACTTATGTCCATCTTAAACATGGGATACCTGCTTAGTGCTGGCAGGACCTTATATTTTCATTATAATAATAAACAACAATTTGCTAAAGATAATTAGAAGCACTTCAAAGAGTAATTAAAACTTTTTGCCAATAAATAGTTCTGAAGTTTTCTTGGGACCATTTTCACTTTTCTTCTATTTATTTTTAAAAATAAAAGTAGTACAAATATTACATGTATATATATTCATATGTATATGAATGTTTAGTAGGCACTGAGAAATATTATTGGTTATCAGCTTTACACTACTTCTAAGCAATCAATTTTGCTGGTATGTAGAAAATACATGTGAATAGTCGGAGTTAGTTACCAAGTTATATTGCGTTCAAATGAAAATTATTTGAAATTATTCAGATTTATCCCCTCTCTTAAAACTTCGATTTGCTGATTTTTAGAAGATATCACTTAATTTATATTTAAATATTTTATTTCATGTATTAGAAATAACTTTGGTTTGAACATTTTAATATTCGTAAATAAGTTATTGAATCCAATTAATATTTGTTTGGTAAAATATATTATTTTTTCATAACGTTTTCTTAAATCGGCCGAATTATTTCGAAATATTCTACGATATGTGGCTATGAAATAGTATGATGATATTTTGAAATTATGCTTTTATTAATTGTTTAAAGAGAAAATTTCGAAAATTAGGTTAAACGCCATACTTGAACTTTTTTTAATTATGTTATATTTTCATGACTCTGTATTGAAGCTATTATTTAATCTATCATTGTACAATTTTCGGAGTACAAAGGAACCTACTACTAAATATGTAAATTTGAAGATCTTGAACCACATTCCATAAATGTATACAAATACTTGGATACAAATACATACTTTGAAGTAGTAGTTCTTGGAGGGTGTCCTAGACGAATTGACTGCTGGACCACAATTTCCCCCACGACCTAAGGGTTGCCACCCTCACTAACCTCCGGATCCGGGCAGGGAGATACAGCCGTTATCAGGGCCATAGAGATAAGGACGATGGGACACAGGGGCTCCCAGGTTCCCCCCACCCCCCTGTCCCAGACACAGATTAATGTGAACTGTCTGTCTGAATTTACCCCCTCTCCATCCACTTTCTCGTACCCTCGGCCCGTTTTTCCTCAGCTTTTCTTTGCAACGCCCTCCACACTGGAAATTGATGGTGATTCTGAACGTTTTACTTTTGAAAGAAAACCAACAAGTAATTTCATCTGGGCTACCATTTCAGAAAGTCATTACTCAATCATGCTTTTAGTGAATTGTTACGCCCAGCTACACTTTAGCCTAATCATTTTTACGACACGGATGATCCTAGTGAGTATGGGTTCGAATGTCCGACCCCACAAAATTTAAGCGGTATGACCTTGCTCGGAACACTGGTTTAGACCATTAGTACCAACTTTAATCACCTCTTTACAACTAAAAATTACATCACTTACAAATTTGATTTTAAAAATTCTAAATACCTAATTTGGATTCTATATTTTTCAATAATATGGCCCGCCAAAATCTACAAGTTATATTCTCAGATTTTTAAACAATTAATGAGAGGGAATAGAATAAAAAATCTATCTGTCCCAGCCAGGATTCGAACTTGAATCTCCTGCTTTCCGGTCCGGTATGTTTCCATTACACCCCCGGGACGAGCTAGATAACTTATTAAATTCCCACTATACTAGCATGAGCCTAACCCACGAGAAAGACGAAAACAGGAGCTGACGTTGTCTAGCTATTTATCGACTCTCGTTATTTACTTTTTTAATTTTCATTAAAGGCTGGGACAGATAGATTTTTTATTCTATTCCCTCTCATTAACTGTTTAAAATTTACGTAGGATAATATATCTATACGATTTATTCGTCTTTCTCGTGGGTTAGGCTCATGCTAGTATAGTGGGAATTTAATAAGTTATCTAGCTCGTCACGGTGGTGTAATGGAAACATTCCGGCCCGGCAAGCAAGAGATCCAGTTTCGAGTCCTGGCTGGGACAGATAGATTTTTTTATTCTATTCCCTCTCATTAATTGTTTAAAAATTTACGTGGGATAATAAACCACAACTAAATTTATATTTATATTCTCAGATGTTTAACTTAATATGCGGAAAAAAATTAATGAAAATAAATGTTATAAAATTAAATTTCGCTTCTATTTTGTTAAACACATTTTTTTCTTAACGCAAAACATAATGAAGATATTAAGATTTTAAATTAAGGATTTTTTTTAAACCCTTTTACTCGACCGATTTCAGCGGTTCAATTAACGAACTCATCTAACGGTTTGAAAAAAGAAACTTAAATACCGCATTTGGTTTCATTATATTACAAATAACGCACGCTTGATAGCATACAGAGACGTATATAATTTTGAACGGACCATATTTTTAGTTTACCCATTGTAGAATCTGTGAGGGTCTGTTTTTCTTTTAGAAGTCGCCTCATGATACTAACGTGAAAAACTTGATTTTCATAGTGGAAATCTACTAAAAATAAACTTCAATACAATTTTTAGTGCAAGGGAACAGAATAATAGTGCGGGGAATTTAATAACTTATCAGACTTGTCCCGGTAGCATAAGTGGTACATGCACCGGCCCGGATAGCAGGAGATCCAGGTTCGAGTCCTGGCTGGGACAGTTAGATTTTTTATTCTACTCCCTTGCACTAAAAAATTGTTAAAATTTTTGTGGGATTAATTACCACAAATAAAAAAAATTATAAATTTCAATAGGTTTATGAAAAGAGTTTATCGACTTCAATAAAATGTAAGATCGATCTCAATATGTACTTTTTATCGGAACCGCAAAAAAAATTTCATGATGATGCCGAGTATTTTTTTTATAGTCATGTGTGTGTGTAACTTCTTTTATCCAATTTATTACTCATTTTATCATTCTTAGACAAAATTTAAGACTTTAATTTAAAGGAGATGAAAAGTTTTCAACTCCTAACAACTATAGGATTAATGTATGAAAGAGTGGCCAATAAACTGGAATATAACATAAAAAATAAGGCGGGATGGATAAAAAGACCCTCTTGCAGCACTCCTTGTTGAATACGAAATTATTTTTAAAAACATTTCTTTCCATTGAAGCCCTTCGCTACATTTTCACCCTCCTCCCCTGCATATATAAGCAATATACACATGTGAAACGACAGTACGACTGAATAAATGTTCAAACGTGGTCAATTTTTCCTCGACTTTTTCTCAGACTACCACTCAATAACTGCGTGAGCTAAGCGATTTTCTCAGCTTCTTAGTCAATCAGTATTTGCCTTTCAGCGCTGCAGGCTGAATTTCATTTGTTGAAAAACTCAATTATTGCTTCTTTCTTAATTGCACTTGACATTTCAGGTAAACCCCTACTTCCAATTGCTTAATCTAGCTGTGTATCACCTAAAATATTTATTTGATTATAAAGCCTATCTGTGGTGTTTTATTACTCAAAACTATATTATGTCCACTGAACTGAAAAAAAAAAAATACATTTTTAATGACACTTGTCTTGCCAGGTAATCCACCACTTCTATTGGTCTGATTAATGAATGAGCCTTTAGTTATGATTTTATGACCTGCCAAGTTTATTTCTTTTAAAAGAGGAAGAGAGAGACGGAGAGAGATAAGCGTGTGTGTGCGTGTGTTCAGGAATGTGACAAATGACAGCAGTATACTATTTCATCTTATGTTGGGAATATGATATAAGTTCCTCTTTTTTATTTATAGTTGACATAAATACATTTTAATTGTTTTAGATTAATATATATTTTTAAAAAAAGTTTATCTTGTAAACTTCTGTTTATAAATATTTCAAGCTCCCAAAAGCACGATCAATAGATAGAAATTATATAACTATATATAATGTTATCCTACAGTTTTGAAATAAATTCCAGCAGAGTAAATAGGTAGTGGATAACACTTGCCGTAGTTGCTAGATAAGCCCAGAAATACACCAGGACCTTATTTAATACCAAGTGAATGTTTAAAACTGGTAGGTGGTCTTCTTTAGATGTTTAAGTGCATCTAATAGAACTGGACTTGTAGGGCCAAAGCCTTCTGATTGGACGCGTATAAAATCTGAAGGTAATGAAATTCATTGAGGTTAAGGGTCGTACGGCGCTTTCTCGCGACTGATATAAATTTACATCTTTCATTAGAGGAGGAGAAATTTCTTTGTGAAACTCTAATGATGAGGATAGAGTTCGAGTTGGGCCTAAAGAAAATAAAAATGTCTATATCATGTAGAATTGGCGTTTTGAGAAAATCATTTAAATAGGAAAAGTTCTGTGCGGTAGACCAATATTTTACTTTGTAACTCATTAAATTCTTAGGAGAAATGGATAGCAGAAAAGTTGTTTTTCAAGAAGTGATTTTGAGAACCATGTTTTTTTTGTCGTTATTACTAATTTTCTATTATGACAGTTAGAATCAGCTGTTAGTAACCTATAATCGTAAATTTACAAATCAATTAGTTATTATGATAATTTTTGCTCATTTTCTATTAGGAAATCAAGCTATTCATGGGACGCGACTTTTGAAAATTTCGATTCTGCACACTAAAGCTAAGAAGTTAAAAATATATCCTGTTAATATANACGATAAATTTTATAAATTCTAATAGGTCTAAAGTTGATTTTTTTGACCCCTATATATATATATATATGTGTGTGTGTGTGTGTGTGTTTGTGTGTGTGCGTCAACATTCTACAGGTTTTTTTTAAAAGGTTTTACGCTCTAAAATGTGTCACGATTTAATGCCTTCGACATTAACTTTTACATTCATTGTTGTGCTACCAAGGCAAATTATTTATCAATATTTATATGCACATTAATGAAACATGGGAAATCTGCTTAGAATATGCAGCTCCTGCCCAATAATTCTTATTGTAACTTTATAGTTCTTATTTTATGTTGAATAATAACTTAGCTCTCTCAAGAAATTATATTATTCCATCATGGTAAGGGCACAAATTATTATTTATCAAGTTGAAATTCAGTTAGCAACAAGTAAATTTTAATAATATAATGTTACAGGCTGCAGGTTAATAATAAATTAGTACAGGGATAAATTGAAGTTGACTTATTACTCAAATTACATTACATTTATGATCTAATTATATTACATCTGAAATCGAACTTACTGCCCTTACTAACTAATAAATAAATAGAAAAGATAAATTACTTACAGCTAATTAACAGATATGTACAAATAAAGTAAATGTGCTTATTTATAAAGAATCCTCAAAATATATTTTTATATTGTCTGCAACTAACAGTTTTTATCACTTAACATTTCACTGTCACCATTTCACTGTTGCAAAGGTCCTGAAACGTGAACTGTCACTAACTCGAGGGCAGATGTCGAGTTGCTTTTTTTAACTCTGTGGAAGGGCCTAGGCAGGTCTAGATGAATCTAATAGCTGTTTCTGGGTATATATGATTTCCTCTTCTAAGTAAGGAAGCAGGTGGCCACTTTCAATTGAACCCTTCCCGTACAATTCTGGTACTCTCGTTACATGCTTCCCCACTCTTTAATAATATAAAATTTAAAACAAATTTAATACATTGATCAATTTCGGTTTCAGGACCACTTTTGGAGATGGTTTTACTGATACATATTTTTTTAGAATATTTTATTAATATCTTTTGGGAAAATATATTCGATAACAAATATTACTCTAAATAATCAATTTATTTATTTATGAAAGATTCAACTTTAGTTATAATTAAAATTTTGAGTGGGAGTTTGCCTACATCAGAATTTTAAAATTTAATAATCTTTGATGTTTCTACAACCTCAACTTTCAATAATAAAATCGGAGTTATTAAATAAATATTAAAATTTTCATTAATATTTCCTTATTAATGCCGTGGATTTGACTGAATGACATTTATTTTCCTTTTTCCCATATAGACAACTCTTTCAGAATTATTTAAATAAAGACAGAATGGAAACGAACATAAATAAAAACAAAAATTGAGATATTCAATATAGTTATGAAGACGGGGGATTCCTCCTACTTCTTTGGACATATATATAT
>KZ807612.1:177253-188518 GCA_000696205.2 Oncopeltus fasciatus | reverse complement strand
TTTTTAAATTAACAAAAATAGTATATTTTTACCAATTTTTAGTGTAAGGGAACAGAATGAAAAATCTAACTGTCACAGTCAGGACTCAAACCTGGATCTCCTGCTATCCGGGCCGGTGCATTTACCAATTATGCTACCAGGACAACTCTGATAAGTTAAATTCCCCGCACTAGTGTCGAGAGTCTAAGCTCCGAGGCCGACGAATATATCATCTTATGCTCGGAGGAGCTGACATTGTCAAGCTGTTTAAATGACTCTCGTTATTTACTTTTAAATTTTAATTTTGTAAATTTTTGTGGTATTTAATCCCACGTAAAATTTAACAATTTTTAGTCCAAAGGAACAGAATAAAAAATCTAACTGTCCCAGCCAGTACTCGAACCTGGATCTTCTGCTAGCTGAACCGGTGCATTTACCAATTCACAGTCTGACACCAATAGTTTCAGACTCTCGACTCTAGTGCGGGGAATTTAATAACATATCTGATTTGTCCTGGTAGCACCGGCCCAGAAAGCAGGAGATCCAGGTTCGAGTCCTGGCTGGGATTTTTCATTCTGTTCCCTTGCACTAAAAATTGTACTAATTTACGTTGGATTTAATACCACAAAATACCCAATCAAATGTGGGTGAAGTCACTGAGAAGTGGCCAGTAACCTCCACAGTTCATACATATATTTTTCCACAACGCAGAGCACTTTCGAGGCTAATGCCTCATCCTCAGTGCTCAAAGTTGTCAAGGTGACCTCTCTCTGACTTCTCCTGAGAGTGTAAACTGTAGAGATATGTGACCCTTTCTCATTTATTTCTCCCACCTTTTGAGTATATTTTACCTTTTGGTCAATTTTATGATAATAAAAATTGTGGCTGATTTAAAAAAAAAAAATTTAAGCACTTGTAAATAAATTAATTCAACAATACTAACAAACTTATGTAATTTTGTTTCAGGTATAAACGAGTACTTTACTGACTAAGTATGTACTTTTTAAAATTATTATTGAATGTTAAAATCATTGAAAATTTCTTTTAAATTATTGTTTGGATAAAATTGTTGTTTAAAAAATAAAATATCATTATATTGTAGCTCCTGCTTTAAAGAAAAGTGTGCTATACGTTTTCTATTAATTATCATATTAAATTTATTGAAAAATAATATTTTGCCTTCAGCCATGGCTGTTTAGAATGGGGGGTCGACCTGTAGATAGCCCCTTTCGCATTGACCCGATGTGTTTGAAAAGGGAGTTTAAAAAAATAAATAATCCATTTGAAATGACTGTTTCGCGGTATTGGTAACCTTTGTGAGTCCTACTCTAATTTCCTATCCAAACAAATGACATGCGGTTTGACAGCTTTAAAAAAGTGATTGCTGTCCGTTATCAGCGAATTCCGAAGTTATTGAAGTTACTCAGATTTTTTGTTGTAATTATTTTCGATATTTTCTGCGATTATATCTACAAAACATCAAAAATGTCAATCACACAAAAAAAAATTTGTGTGTGTCTGTCAGTGCTCTACATTCCGCAAGTTTCTGTTTTTCTTAATGAAATTCGATATATAGCTGCTGAATGCAAAACCAATATCGAACTAATAGTAGTGGGGTTATCTGTAATGTCATATGTGAGTCATGTCATGTTTCTTCAATGAACGGGGTCAATACAGTAATGAAACTCAACAAATATTTGTTTATTGACAAATGATTTATTTTTTGTGTTATATAGGGAAAAGGTTTGACAAGTAGGAGTGGGGGTTTACCTGTACCGTCCATTAGATCTGGAGGAATTGCTTGAAGAGTCAGTGTGTTGCGGGTCCGGCTAAGAGGTATACCCTACCCCGGAGCACGTTCGTCTCAGCTGGCCTAACCCCAAAAGATGGCTGGCGGTTGGCAGCTGCGGTAACTCGACCTCTGAAATCGATGTTGAGCAGCTCACCTGACTGTCCGTTCCAGCGAGGCTCTCTGGAGATCTGGCGCATGGGAATTCCCAACGCCAATGTGTTAACACATAGCTCTTATTCAAACCAGTCATGTACAACTGCAACAAACAGTAGTACTTTGGGGAGTTGGAAAGTTTATCTAATCTGCCTCAGAAGTATAGAGATCAGCATGCCTACCCGGAAAGTTGGAGACCCGGGTTCGATTTTTGGCAGAGGTAGTAAGATTTTTTTCTGGCTCCATTTGAAAAATTCACATGGGATTACATACCACAGTTAATTTCATTATTTGAAAAAGAAATATCAGACAGAACGAGATTCTAATAAATAGCTGAGAATGTTAGCTCCTTCGAGTATAAGAAGATATATTCGTCTTACTTGGTGGCTTAGACTCGGAGTAAAGTGCGAGAAATTAGAGAGATTATCAAATCTGCCTCGGTGGTGTTGAGGTCAGCATGCCTACCCGGAAAGTAGGAGACCCGGGTGAGTTAGATTTTTTATCTTGCTCAGTTTGCATTTCTTTTATAAATAAATAATTTTTCTTATATATTTATAATACGGCATGTTTTTTTTTTAAATATAATCTAAAACATAGCCTATTGGAAGTATAATGGAGATATTCGGAATCTGCTTATAGCGCATTAATTTGCATTTTTTCAAAATATTAAGAGCATTAAGTCGTTAAATTAGTTTATTAATGGCTGATCTCGGTCTATGAGAGGGGGTGGGGGGTTTAGAGTGACCAAATTGGAAAATCTTCAATATCTTTGTTTATATTACGATACGAAAAAATATACAAGATAAAATATGTTAAAAATGCAACATTATAACATTTGTATTTGGGGTGAGTGGATAGCTCAGAGCTTCGCAATCCTGACGATGCGGGTTCAAACCTCGCCCCGGGCAAGGTTTTTTTCTCTATAAGTAAACGCTTGTCCTGAGCTATGGATGTTTAAAATGGGGTGGCAACAGGCAACCTATTGATAGCCCCTCCCTTCATGACCCTAAGTGTTTGAAAGGGAAGCTAACAAACGCACACACGAAAAAACCCATTTGTATTTTATCAAATTTTTTCTGCATTTATTGGTTAACGGGAGGCCACTCATAAAAAAAAAAAAAAATTAAAGTTTTATTTTCTTGGGAATTCTACATAGAGGTAAAATTTCTCCATGTTTGAATACTGTCGTTTATCGAGATTCTTTGAAAATCCAAGCGTTCTATGGAAACCAGCCGACATTGTTGGATCTGTCAACAATGTCGGTGTTAGAGGTCATAGCTCCTCCGTGTCGTATCGCTCAACAGTCGCATTGTGCATATTCAGTCATATTATTCGTGTAGTGATTCCTGTATGGTCGTATGTTACCATGGAACTTACAGCTTGGCTTACAGCGACATAGTCCAATTCCGGGCTAACGCTCAATATAAACCGGAGAAATAGCTTAAATTTTGTTATTTATATATTGTATTGTTCTTTTATTTAAGTTCATGAAGTGATTTTTCTTTTTAATTCGATAAACATCTGCCTAAATGAGGGGCTCTTGTTAACAGACAACAACCTTTTTTCCAGTTATTAATATTAAGAAAAAGTATTGAAAAATTGTATCTCTATTCTTCTACTAAATTCAGTATTTAGGTTTTTAATGCAAACTATTGAATGAACTCATTACATTTTTAGATTAGTTTTTCATTTCTTTGACTTATTCATATTTTGTGAAAAATAATCGGTGCAAAATATATATAATTGTATTTTTTTTTTGGAGGGGAGGTCTCGGTCAAGGGAGACCAAAAAAATACTAATTTAAAAAATGTAAATTTTTAAAATTATCTTCCAACGTTTTGATTTACATTGCAAGCCACCTTCAGGACTATCATGAAGGCGAGAGGGGACGTCGTGTCACAAAGAACCCATTTTCATGACATAGCTGAGTTGGCTGATAATTTAAAAAGTACCCATTTTTTATATTTGTATTTTTTGGATCTATCTTGATCGAACCCCAACAAAAAACATCTAATAATAATAACTACAGTAAAAAAAAAAAATAATAATAAAAAAAACTCTTTATTTGAATCTATTTTCTAAAATTTATATTCTATTTAAGAGAATCTTTTATTGAGTTATATAATAATGATTATCTCTAATATGGCTGATTACTTCCCCTAGTCTTCCTTCCCGGCCGGTCTAGAGCCAGTTCTAGTGGTCTTACATTTTCTCCTGTCCTTCCCAGTAAGACTTGAGTAATCCGCTGGGTTGACGCTAGTAATCCCCTTACTTCTTATTTTCCAAGCTCTTGCACTATGAAGCGTCACGTCTCCTAAAGACATGCCGCTCCTGTGCTCCTGTCCTCCCCCCTGGAGGTGCAAGTCGCTGGAGCCGATTCCAGGCGGCTGGAGTGTAGCGGCGGTCGGCAGCTTTTGAAGTATGCGACCGGCGCCTCACTCTACAATCCCCCGCTGGAATCCCAAACTTGTCCCCAGACCCGCATTCCAACCAGAATAGTTAGTCCTCACCAGTTAGTATTGCAATCTCTCGTGTAAAGCGGGGGGCGGGGGGCTTGTTTAATTTAATCCCAACTGTAGCTAGTACACGTTTGCCCCCTCCACCCTCACCCCTACCCCTGCTCGTTCATCTCATGCTAATCCTACCAATCATCTCTGTCAAGAGGAAGAAAATATACATTGTCCTGGAACATGGTTGGAGGTTTCGGTCAGAATCAGCAAAATAAAATACTCCAAAATTGTTGGGTAATTATTTTATTATTGCCGACTTTTCGAATTAACTTGTAAGTCATGATCAGAGCGATAGTGATGTGTGGAGAAATCTCCGAGGGAGGTTTATGGTCACATCTCAAGAGTCAAGAGCTAAACTAACTTTTAAAAAAACTAGTTGTTTGGTGAAAAAAATACAAAAAAAAAAAACAAGTTAAGCCGAAACTTCGGCTATAATAAAACAATTACCCAATAATTTTGGAGTATTTTATTTTTCTGTTCCTGGCCGAAACCCTTTTTCTCCAGCATTTTTCTGGAACCGTTATATACCCCTCAAAAATATTATTTTCCATGCTTTTTTTTTTTATAAGGTATTTATATTTTTCGAAAGTACGATAATTAAATAACCTAGCATTATAATAAAAATTACAAATTTGAATCATTAGAAATATGTAATATCAGGATAATAAAATATTTTTGAAAAACACTATTTTTAACGACAGTTCATGTAACCTGACTTTATTTAATAACTTTATCTTTTCGCTGTCTCTCTTATAGCATATTTACCATGTGGCATTTAGATCTGCACATGGGTTCCATGACTCTCCTTTCAGAATTATTTGATAAAACCATAATTTCCAGAGTACCTTCTTTGTGGAAGCTAAATAAAATTATCGTTAAAATGCGTGTGTCAGTATAATAATCAGTATATATATATATGTATATATATATATATATATATATCATCCTCCATCATCCTTAGCCCATTTAAGCCATTAATGAACTTATCCTATGGTTAACAAAATTATGATTAAATACAATTTTGGTTTCTTTATTTTAAAAATTGCTGATGCTAGTGCGCGCAAATATTCGTACACACACACACACTCACACACACAAGTAAAATTATTTACGGAGCATATTTTTCACTTCTCCTATGTTGGATTGGGTAGAAGTATTCAAAAGTCGAGTCATGGGAAACGTGCTACAAAAAATATCGCAAAATATTCTTTCATTTTGAAAATAGAAGTATTAAGGTGAGGAGTTCTGCAGCCTTCCCAGTTTCAATTTTTTTTTAGATCCTCAATTGTGAATGTTACGTAAAAAATGTTACAGAAATTTAATTTTTTTTCGTTTTTTTTTTGTTTTTGTTTTTTCCATTTCGGTCAGTCTCCTTCCCTTTGTACCTTTTCCTAACACATTAATTCATATTTTTGCAAAATGGAGTTTAAACACTGAAATTGGTTTGACGATATTAAAATTTAAGGACTGTAGAGGTCGAACATACATAAACACACACACACAATTCTATTAATAATAGAATTACCAATTTGAAATTAGAGTTATGAGGGATGAAAGGGTTAGTACTTATATTGTTAGTAAATAGAGGGAAAGGAAGGACTGGGTGTTGTGTAGGGGACCTTCTGGATTTTTAAAAATAAATAAACACATGAATATTTTGTTCTAGTGTATTTATTTTATATTTAATAAAAAATCAATGTTTTTTCGAATATACATTTTTTTAAATTGAAAATATTGGAGCTAATTGTAACATAAATGTAAAATATAAAAATTGATCAACTGTGACGCTGAGGTACTTTTATAGTTTACAGAGATCCTGCTCGATAAATATTTTTAATTTTGTCACTTTTTTTTTTTTTTTTTTTTTTTTTTCGGAAGACCTCACCAGAATTAGTGATTTCCCATTTTTTTTTATCCCACCCACAGTGAAAAATAAGAACACAGGGTAAGACAATTATAGTACTAACTGAGGGGAACAAACTCACCACCATCCCCTTGTACACGAGTAAATATTGATAAGTGAGAGGGAGGGGTGAGAGAGAGATAGAGATAAATGAAATTCATAATTCAAACGCTCATCAGAGAGAGCTGGCGATAATAAATCCCTGTTACAGAAGCCATCCTTTACCATTATAAACTCGTTAATAAGCCGGGGAAGAAATACTCGACTAATAACATCTCTTGGCAGCCCTTTTATGTGCAATCTCTCTCTCTCTCTCTCGCACTCTCTACGGGACATCATCTTCTCTCTTTCCCTTACAACAGACTCACTCTCTTACCCACGTCTCTTACCCCTACTGATTCTTTCTCTCTCTCTCACACCCACGCACACACAAAACAGACTCACTCTCATTTCAACCTCTTATCCTCCCCGACTCCCTCTCTCTCTCTCTCTCTCTCTCTCTCTCTCTCTCTCTCTCTCTCTCTCTCTCTCTCTCATATGGCTGACCATGTGTGTTAGTGAGTTTTGATCTTAAGCAATTCCCCGCCCCCTCCTCTTTTTTTTAATTTGTATCATTATTAATTTATTTATGTGATGTATATAGCTTAATGTGTCTATGATAATGTTTTATATACAATTTTATTAGTTGATTGAAAATTACTATTTCTTTATAATCAATATAAAAGTTAGTTTTGTGGTAAATAATTAAGCCTATGAAATATAAAAATTGATAAATGTCACAGGTACAATGTAAGAGAAGACTATCGTCCTACGTCAACAAACTCTCTCAATCTTTCTCACTCTCCCTCTATCACATGATGAAGATAAAGTTCCCCAAACAGAGGGGACAAAGGCTTATGTATTTGTAAGTTGTATATCCCCCAAGATAACATTCATGTTGCACTGATATCTTTTTAGAAGCAGTTTGAAATGAAATCACATTTGCTAAATGTAATCCTATATTATGATGAGTTGTTATTCACTTAATTAATCACTTTGCCTTTTTGAGGAATATTTTAGGCTGTTAGTTAATAAAACCTTAATTTTTCCCATTGCACCCTTCGAATTTACAGGATTATTCAGAGCACTATCTCAGTTATACCTTTGTGAAGCATGTACAGTAATTATTGAATAACTTTCAAATCTATCTTACACAATTTAAGTAAAAACGTTGGTATATTAGAAGATAAATATATTTATTAATTATATAACTTATAATAGCTATAGTTTGCACCTCAAAATAATTTATCTAGAAACAACGATAAAATTCATAGAATTCACCTATGCTTCCTAGTATCAAAGCTCATTTGCTTTAAATACAGATGAATTATAAATGATAATAATAAATTTCGTAGTAATTTGGGTAACGATAAATTTTATAAATTCTAATAGGTCTAAAGTTGATTTTTTTGACCCCTGGTTGTAATGGGACCATCTTCGTTTGAGTCGTCGGGGAGGGTTGTAGGGGTTGGAGTTGGAAGACATGGTCTGTACTTGTGGATTACGATGGTATGGCAGTTTACTGTAGAAAAGGATGAAGCGGAAATACATTAGATCCTGAACAAAAGGAATATTAAAATCGTGGGGAAGAGAGGAATTGGATACATAGTAGGAAGTATTTGTGATTATTCCCAGGGTTTTGGATTGAAAGGACTGGATTCTTTGGATGTAGGAAGGCTTGGTGGCACCCCAGATTTCTACATCGTATGTCCAGATCTGTCGTAGTAATGTCTCGTAGGGCGTCAGTTTGTTTTCAATCGTAAGATTGAAGTTCTTATTCATGAGTCTGTATAGAAGTCCATATCGTCGATTGAGTTCTTGTCTTTTAATTTTAGTGTGTTCACCCCTTGTAACTTTTATTTGAATATTTTTTTTTTTTTAGCACGATATAAAAATTATATTTTTAGTTTGAGTCTCACTCTCTACTCCTACTTTGATTTATTATTTATTTAAAATAGCAAATAATTTTTTTTTGTGAAATTACCCATGATCAGCTCCCGCATAACCTTACCTTCTGGACTGTTTCACACTCTGCACCGGTGAGTCTTCTTCACTCACCTGAATTCCTGCGCCTCTCGTCTTCGTGGTCTGCCCGAGGCGAGGCCTCTCTGTAAGGAGCCTTGACGTGCCGCCGTCCCCAGACCGCCTCCATGATCGAGTAGGACAGATTACGGCAACAGCCTGACGAGACAGTGACAAATGGCCAGCCACACTGGCGGATAGAGCTCGGTAATCAAAGACCTCCATTCCGAACCCCTATTCCCACTTATCTTCATCCCTTAACCAGAGCCTCCCCTTGTTCCTGAACGGGGATCTGTTGCTCTGATGATTCTGTTGGCGAGATAATGTAATGGGGTTCTTTTCGAAACAGCCCGATGTCCCATTTATCGTGAATAATGAAGTAAAATAATATCAATGAATAATTTAACCTTAAATTATGAAGACGTTACTTGAGAGGGAAGTAAATGTTTCTGTAGTAGGTTTTGGGCCAATCAAAAAGGGGACTGATAGGTACCATCCAACCTGCCTAGTGACATTCTTAAACAATTATTACAATCGCAGTAATTAAACTTTTTCAAGTTTTTGCATCCTGGTTCATTCAGTCTCATAGTGCACTATGTAACTACTATTTTTTACTGACATCTTTCTTCATTTTCAGTTTTCTTTTTAAGACTACGAATTCGCTGTGACATTCATATTTCTTCACTTTTTTTATATACATAATGTTTAATATCAAATTTTCTTATCAAGTGCTATTAAATCGAATTACTAATAACAATTGGAATACAAATTCACTGACTTATCTATCACTATTTTACGTTCGTTACCTTTTTATAAATTACATTTTATTCAATAAAGTAGACAATTATAATTATTTGTTTTTATATTTCGTCTTAGTAGATTCTTGTAGGAAAATCAAAATATTCACGTTGATCCCTTTACGAAACTTTAGAAAACATTCAACAGATATTCATATCAATTGATTGGGGAATGTAATAATTTTACCTAGTTCGGTATTTAAGCTTCATTTAGCTAACCGTTAAGTCTGAAATTTAAAATGTTAATTTATTCGTTACTATTAATGTTATAAAAAAAATGAATAGAACCAAAGTGTTGTAAAATTGTAATTTCTCTATTTAATATTTGTATTTTTTTTTTTTTTTTTTTTTAAAGTTTACATAAAGACAGATATTTAATAATGAAGTAACATCCATTAGCGTTGGACAGGACCTATAATCATTTTTAAGTATATAAATAAAATTTCGTGTTTTGAAATTTCATGGCATGACCTTAAAATTATTCAAAACAATTAATGAGAGGGATAGAATAAAAAAATCTCTGTCCCAGCCAGGACTAGAACCTGGATCTCCTGCTTTCCGGGCCGGTATGGTTCCATTACACCACCGGGACGAGCTAGATAACTTATTAATTAATTTTATTCTATTACCTCCCATTAATTGTTTAAAATTTACATTGGATAATGAACCACAACTAAATTAATATTCTTAAAAATATTCGTTTTAAGTATAAATCGGATTAGGAAAATAGGGTGGTTTAGAGGAAAACATAGAATTTCATGCTCTTCGTTATCTCTGGCTTGTAAATTATATTTATTCATTTACACCTATTTATGTCCATTTTGATATTAAACATAGGAAATCTTTTTTCCTTTTCTTGTTTTATATGCATATCGCAATGATCTATGCTTGATAGTGAGATAGGGGAGGAAAAAATAAGAGAGTGAGTCAGTTTTGTGTGTATGTGTGTGTGTGAGAGAGAGAGAGAGAGTGGGAGAGAGAGAGTGAGAGAGAGAGAGAGAGAGAGAGAGAGTGAGTAGGAGAGTGGAGGGGGGAGAGGGAAAGGAGGGAGTAGCCCCTATGCGAATAAATTATTATTATAATAAACAATTTATAATTATTATTAGTATTATAATTCATTAATTAATATTGACCTAATAAACAAATCCTTCAATTATGGCCAATTTTTCTTGGCCTCAAAAAAACCTCGCAACATTAAAAAAAAAAACTATTTTGTGAACTAGATGAGAGGAGATTATTGGGGTAAATTTTAAAGAAATTTTCGATTGCGAATAACAGCAATTTATTACGATATTTTGAATATGTAAGTATCTGTATTGAGTAATGGGGTTGGAGACATAACAATTAAGTGTCCTTCGCGTGAAGTGGCATAGGATTCCTCTGGGAAATCAGTGGGGGGTTTGAGGTGTGACTCGCGGCGATGTGGTGCCTTGGGGGGGGGCAGATGGACTGTCTGGAATGCTGACACCTCATTAAGGGCGGGGGGTGAGTTCTGAGGGACGCTCTCAGCCATTAAGGGTGAGTTCGGGGGGTGGGGGGGACGTCGCTCTCTCACAGCAGCCCCCTGCCATTTAGTGCTCGTCCCCCCTTCTCTTGAATCCCCTCTGCTAACGCATTTCGTCATGAGTGTGCGGAAAACGCACAGGTCAGGCTGGAAACACTTGGTAGGTTATGTGCGACCATCACTCAGAACTAGAGACATGTCACATTTAAAAGAAATAAATCCAGTCACATTTATTAAATGTATACTTCAGATAAATTAATTTTGTCAATTTTAAAAAAGCTTTCAAAATATGAAACATGTTTCTTCTTTGGGAAAACTAAAAGAGTTGATTTACAAGAAATGCACTTTCTGACAAGCTTGAACTGGGTAAACCAAGCAAATTTCTAATGCTCCATTAAATATGGACATAGCTAACAGGGGAGGATGGGTCGAACCAATTATGTCTATCAGTTACATTGTTAAATATTTACTATACTATGCGAATATAGATAGCAATATAAACATTATATATATATATATGTAATAATGAAGTAATGATGATATTAGATTTTAGACCTTATCTGGAT
>KZ807612.1:163664-176931 GCA_000696205.2 Oncopeltus fasciatus | reverse complement strand
TATTATTATATTATTTTTTTGCTCTATTTATTGCTAAATAATGAACATATTGACTTTTTTTTTCCAAATTGATCTGCATCTCTACTCGTTTTTACCTCATCATATTTCTATTACCAATACGACAGCTTGCAAAGGACTCCTAAAGGGACTGGAAATCTGCTTTAAAAACAAGTATTTTTGGTTAAGAGCCCACACAAATACAATGAAAACCCTTCGAAATACATAGTGTTGTTAAAAAAAGGAGAGTTTTTTGACCGTAGATATCATTATTAGATGATTTTAGTTGGGGTTCGGTCAAGGTAAATCCAAAAAAAAAAAAATACAAATTAAAAAAAAAAGTTTTTTTTGTAAAGATTATCTGCCAACGTTTCTGCATACATTGTAAGCCTTCTTCAGGGCTATCATGAAGACGAGAGAGGACGTCCTGTTCCTGAGTTCTCATTTCCATGACTATTTTCTTGGATCTACCTTGACCGAATGTTGTTATCTTTGCCCAGTTTACTGATGAGCGCATTTCATTTATCAATCTTTGGGAGAGTATTATGTAATTGAATACACTTGCATGTGTTGTTAATTGTTTATTTTATACAGTGGTTACATGCATTATAAGGGGTGTTGTCGAGTTAGGTCTCACACCAGCAGTTGACGTTGAAGGCGCTACCACAGTGGCCGTTCTTGTAGCCCCGATCCTTGCAGTACCTCTCGCAGTTCGACCTGTAGTCGGCGGCTCCCCAGACACAGCTGCCGACGTGGACGTCGCCCTCCGCCTCCAGGACTGCAGAGAAGGCGAGCAGAGCCACCAGGCAGATCGCCGTAATCGTCCTCTTGCCGCTAGACATCTCGAGCCGGGAACTGTCTTGCCTACTCCACAGTGCAGACGTATATATATAGTCGCCTCGCCCCACTTGGAATCTGCCAATTGGCCTTGCTCGGTAGGCGGAAAAATACTTCAATTTCGAAAGAATTGCTAATTTCCCGCAAACTAATTTACTGATTCTAATAAAGCTCTTTGTGTAATGGTATGAATCAAGATCGGCTTTTGTTTGTAGCACCTTTTCCTCCTGGGGTTTCCAGAGTCAAACTTCTCTTGTTTATTTCCTACGCCAATTGCAATAGGCTTTTATTTGGTCCCTTTCCTTTTAGTACAATCCTGCTGTCAAAAACTTTGATGATCGAGGAAATTTAAATGAGCTAAAAATGTCACCTTGTAGTGAACCAAGTCGTTTTTGGGTTAGAAAGTAATTGGGGTTCAATCAAATACCTATAGAAAACTAACTTCTACAATATGTGCATTTTTATGAAATCTTAGGAAAGTAATGCTCTTCAGGTTGTGCTCATGACAGAGTTTTTGAAAAATTTTAATATCTATCTATTAGAAACGAAAAATGCATATATATATATATATATANCATATCGTACATATATATATATATATTATTTTCGTAATGAAAATCGACAAGTAGCTGTCAAATGCAAAAATAAAGGCTGAGTTTGTTATTGATGGAAATTGGACCAATAGTAGTGGGGGATTACCTGTTAGGTCAAGTGTAGGTATTAAAGTATGTAAATGATATAAATATATTCACTTCACCTTCCAATCATGTGGGCTAGATGAAGTGCTTATTTCAATATTGAGAATTCTATATAATTAAGATATGGACATGAAAATTAGGTCATCAGTATAAGTGCATACATCGGTGAAGGTAGACCCCTACCTGGAGGGACTCAGTGGTGCGTTTCCAAGGGATAGCGGCGAATGACGGAGTAACAGAAGGGGGGAAGGGTTCAACGAAATTTGAAAAATAATAAATTCGCTTTAAGATATGCTTTCTAAGTCGGTTCTCGCCTTAACTGGTTTGTGTTGTAAGTTAGTGTGTATAGTTTCGGATATTAGGCATTCATGGTTATGTGGTTCAGTCAGAATAATTATAGAGTTTTCCAAGTCTTTCGGTTATGTGTCTTGTAATGGCTGCTTTTATTTGTTTTGTCTTAATTTCGTTTTTTGTGGTCAATTCTACCGGAACTGGTTCTTTAAAATTTATAGCATATATTATAAAGTGGACATTGAAGGGATATGTTGAGATTTAAGTTTATTATTGTTGGAAAAAGCAAATTTATGAGTCGGGAAAGTTTTATTGAATTTTCTGTTGTTTTTTTTTTGTAACATTGCGAAATCAAGTTCGAGAAAATGATTGTATTTTCTTCTTGCGAGGAAGGCTAGTTTTGGGAAGTGGTATTGTAGAAATTAGTGATTTTTTTTTTTTTTTTTAAAGAAATAATAATATTAATTAACTCTCTGGAATTGTTCTTGTATAGAACTTTTAAGATAAATATTAAATAATCCCTGGACTTGTTCTAAATCTGTTTAAGATAGGTCATTTGTACAAACCCATCATATAAGCACGAAGGAATATATAATTGGAAGATTTGAATAATTTCAGATCGCATATGATAACATTAAGTATTGACATTTATATTCTGTGTTGTATCAACTTTTAAAAACTTTGTCTAGGAGGAACTGCGAATAGGATTGGCGAATCCCTCAACATCGAATTTTATATATGAAATTTGCAAATTGTATATACTCCATTCCTATTGGGCTGATTTTCCTATTTAACGAATTCAGTTTGTTCACGTACAAACATATTTTCCAATTCTTCTTCCGGCTTCAACCGTATCTTGGAGTTTTTAGGTGCCAAGCTTTCGCACATCGTGTGATGGCTTTTTCAGGGCTGAATGGAGAATGAGAATGATGGTTCAATTTTTCTTTTTGTATTTAAAAGTTATGTGACGAATTTAATTTAGGAAATGTCTAATTGCAAAATGAAAACATAAGGTTATACCCCAATCCTGTGGTTACAGTATGACTCCGATTACATGTCTTTCATCGACAAACATTTTTTTCCCCTTTAGTTTCGTTGCTCTAAACTAAATATTACATCCGAAACAGCAAAAAACTATTTTTATTTGCACTTGAACATTAATGTTAAGTTGACCCACTACTTTGGTTAGTTTTTGCACTATAACGAACTAAGTCTTTCTTTTCGAATTTGTAAGCGAAATTTAAATTTTATTATTAATTGCTAGTTGCCCAATCCTTGTCGTCGGACTCAAATCTTTACAATCCTCCCTAGCGACTTAAACGGAGATGGCCTCGCAACGTCCTGGGCCTTAATGCCTAAACTGTGGGGTCGATGGGCCCCTTCTCACTGCACAGTGATGTTCACTTATTTATTTTATTGTTATTTTTAATTATTTTTAATAATTTATTTATTTTTTCTATTGTATATTTCTTTATGTCATCAAATTACAATATGTTACATAACAGAATGTAGTAAATAAATATTTATTAATTAAAAAAATAACTGCTAATAAATATACATAATTATTGTTTCTAGACCGTTCAGTTAAAATTTAGGGTTCTGGTAAAACTCCACACTTGATAATAACTCCCAAAATAACTATTATCCATACTATAAACCCAAAATAAACAATGTAGGTGAAAGTTCATCTTCCTGTGGTTGGCGTTTGTCTGATTAGGAGGGGGTAATGTTGCGTGAAGACTCTCAGTCTTCCTAGTCTTTTTTTAAATATATTTTTTTACGAGTGCCTTCTGTAAAAACGTTTTTGCTCATAAATTAAAGTAAATTTAATTATGTATTTCCACCGTTTTTTAACTTATTTTCAAAGCACTGAAGAAAGCACTGCCATCACATAGATGCAGTTACCATATGGCGAGCTCACTGCTATAAGAAATCCCCTGAACCTTTTTTTGCAGTAGGTGCAATCAATATCTATTCTGCACTGACACATTTAGTTCCCTCTTGGAATTACAAAATGGATTCTTCTACTTTCGTCTATTTTTTTATATTATTTCTATGCTCTCTTTTTGGCTATCGTTCTCCTCGCCTTGTAAGATATAATTCCTCATTTACTCTCATATTTATATATTCTGCTATAGTACCCTTCTCTCTTTTACAATCGTGCTCTCGAAATATAGTTTTCTTCGTACTCCACAGTTGTTCTTCACGTTTTAGTTATCCTTGTGACCTGTCAATGGTACAGCGTTTTTTAGACAATAGTCCTCTGTCCAGACACTTGGACAACAACAAAAAGTTGTTTTTCTTCAAGCGATTTTTCTTCGACATCACCCTATTTTACTTACTGAGCATTTGAATGAATTAGAAAATCGTTTTTAGATTACAGTAGTCTCGCGACTTCTACTACACCTGGGTACTTTTTGCAAACACTTTGTAATCTTTTAACAAATATATTTTAGTCAAAAAGATGGTCGGGAAAAGGGAAATGCGTATATTTTTAAAAATAAGAATAAACTTAAGAACCAAATCTTATTATTTTGGACAATTTTTTGACCTGAATTTCTGATCTTCTTCAGGGCATAGAGACAATAAGTTTGGAGTGAGAAGCGTTTGTATTGTATTGTTTTTTTTTTATAGTTTTGTTTTTCTTTCTTTAAAATAAGTACATGTCGCCTACTGTGGCGAATAATTAATTAAATAATCGATCGGGGTAACTCCATCTCTTGGTGACGTAATACAAAAGTAAAGATCTTGCAATGCGCAAGCGTGTCGCACACCAACAGAATTGGAGCTATGGAATCTCGCAGCCTGATTTGCTACGCTTGATGTCTTCAATTCCTGTAACATCAAATTGCTTGTGGAATCAAAATGGTGGAACAACAAAAGAATGATCCTACTGGCCGGGTGTTTCTGTAATCTTCAATTTAAGTAGCGGAGGAAGTCATATCGTACTTTTAACCTAGTTTTTTAGTATAATAAAGCACAATGATGTTGAAAACCGCTTTCTGCAATGTCGCCATGTTCCTTCCTAAAATAGCTTGACCAGATATTTACCGAAGAACAATTATAGACAAGAGGCAATTATCGTATTGTGTTTTAGATACAATGTTGATTCTTGAGTTTCAGAAATAGAGTTTTTTCCTCAGTCCCCCTTGTCAATGTCCATATTTTTTGCGGTAGTTCACTTACCCACAATTACCATGGGATTGCTGTGGGTTTCGTACTAGACTCGCCAGGATGCCGGTCCACCAGGGTAATTAATCTTCTCTCTCACTTGACCTGACACAATCTTGTCAGCCACTTAAGCCGAGAAAATACAAATGGACTAATTTATTTTAAAAAAAAAAGAGTAGTTTATTGCTGACAATGAGATAAAATTGGTACAACGACAGAAGGGTACTGTTCATCTGCCTCTACAGGGGGGAGGGGAGGGGGGTGCAAAAACTCCGACCAACAGAGAAGCTGCGAAAACTAAGCGACGTAGTCGATATATTTTCCATGTATTGTTATCCCCACTTAAGGAATATATCTTTATCAATATACAAATCTGTATTTAATTTCATTGCTTTAAATTGAATATCGTGCTCGCTACATCGAAAACATATTTTACTCGCACTACATACTGTACAGTTAATCCCCCCCACTCCTATTAGTACTTTCAATTTTAAAAGCTTAAATTATTATTATAATAAACAATTTATAATTATTATTAGTATTATAATTCATTAATTAATATTGACCTAATAAACAAATCCTTCAATTATGGCCAATTTTTCTTGGCCTCAAAAAAACCTCGCAACATTAAAAAAAAAAACTATTTTGTGAACTAGATGAGAGGAGATTATTGGGGTAAATTTTAAAGAAATTTTCGATTGCGAATAACAGCAATTTATTACGATATTTTGAATATGTAAGTATCTGTATTGAGTAATGGGGTTGGAGACATAACAATTAAGTGTCCTTCGCGTGAAGTGGCATAGGATTCCTCTGGGAAATCAGTGGGGGGTTTGAGGTGTGACTCGCGGCGATGTGGTGCCTTGGGGGGGGGGCAGATGGACTGTCTGGAATGCTGACACCTCATTAAGGGCGGGGGGTGAGTTCTGAGGGACGCTCTCAGCCATTAAGGGTGAGTTCGGGGGGTGGGGGGGACGTCGCTCTCTCACAGCAGCCCCCTGCCATTTAGTGCTCGTCCCCCCTTCTCTTGAATCCCCTCTGCTAACGCATTTCGTCATGAGTGTGCGGAAAACGCACAGGTCAGGCTGGAAACACTTGGTAGGTTATGTGCGACCATCACTCAGAACTAGAGACATGTCACATTTAAAAGAAATAAATCCAGTCACATTTATTAAATGTATACTTCAGATAAATTAATTTTGTCAATTTTAAAAAAGCTTTCAAAATATGAAACATGTTTCTTCTTTGGGAAAACTAAAAGAGTTGATTTACAAGAAATGCACTTTCTGACAAGCTTGAACTGGGTAAACCAAGCAAATTTCTAATGCTCCATTAAATATGGACATAGCTAACAGGGGAGGATGGGTCGAACCAATTATGTCTATCAGTTACATTGTTAAATATTTACTATACTATGCGAATATAGATAGCAATATAAACATTATATATATATATATGTAATAATGAAGTAATGATGATATTAGATTTTAGACCTTATCTGGATATCTTTCTCCCGTGGTTTATTTCAGCCCAATACGAACTCGACCAATTGTTTACGGATAGAAACTCTCTCTCTCTCTCTCTCTCTCTCTCTCTCTCTCTCTCTCTCTTTTGAGATTATGCTATTCTCATAGATAAGTAAGTTGATTACACTAATCTATTCGGCGAACAATTACAGATAATTTAAGAGTCATGAACAGCACAAGCGTGAATAGATTGAATTAAAGATATTTCAAAATTACATTTTATAACATTCATGACGTATAACATTTTTTTCCAAATAAGCTTATTTCGATAAATATTTAATTATGTAACTACAAATGTTGAGTACTTCCACCATTCTNAATAAGTAATTAATAAATTTAAATAAAATTTAAAATTAAGGTACAGGTGAATCCCTAATCCTAATTATTCAATTTTACTGCATAACTCCTAAATTTTCTATTTATCAATAAACCAATCTTTGATGAGGGTAACTATACTCTCTCTAAATATTGTTACTAAAATAGTTCAACAATATAAATTCTTAACTTACGCCCGCCAGATAAAAAAAAAAAAAGAAAAAAAGAAGAATAAAAAAATCTTACTACATCAGCCGGGTCTCCTGCTTTCTGGGCAATCATGCTGGCCACTAGACCACCGAGGCAAGGCAGATAATCTCTCCAAATCCCCGCACTTTACTCCGAGTCTATGTTTTTATTCTATTCCCTTGTATTTATTGTATAAAATTTAACATGGGATTAAATACCACAACTAAAATCATTCTTTAAAAAATAAAACATGCACATTTATGGTTCCCCCACTTCAATTGTTCTAATTTTGTTTCCTAACGAATTTAGCTTTCCGTGCATTTATAAGTAACTTTCTGAAATTTATTAAGAAATAACACACCGAAAACTGTGGTCTATAGAGCTTTGACACATTCACACTTATCATTTTTTTTTTCTTTATCATTTGTTGTGGCCATTAGATAGGAGCGCCGAATTATTGAAACATATTTCAGAAAACTTTGAGATGAACCTCAAGTGTTATATACAAGAAACGCAAGGGTGCCAGAAAAAAAATATCTAACTACCTCAGCAGGGACTCGAACCCGATTCTCTTGCATTCCGGGCAAGGATGCTGACCACTACACCACCGACGCAGGTTAGATAATCTCTCCAACTCTCCGCACTTTAATCGAGTCTAAACCCCCGAGCACGATGAATATATCATCTTATGCTCGAAGGAGCTAACATTGTTGGCTATTTCTAAGACTCTCGTTTTTACCTATATATCTTTTTTAAATAATGATATTAGTTGTGGTATTTAATATAAAATTTAACGTGGGATTATATACCTCAACTAATATAATTATTTATTTATTTATTCAAGTGTTATTTTCCTTTGGAATTAGGTAAAAATTAATTATTAGTTTTTCACAATAAAAACTCAATAATGTTTTGTATGTAAGTGTTAAATAGATCAGTGAAGTATTTAACACTATTATAACTTTTATTAAATTTAACACTAATATACATATATACGCATATGTTGTTTATTTCTTATGTGCACTGCTGTAATCCTCGTGTAGTTTGGCCTCATTTCCTCTGGGGTAGCATTGCTTACATTGCCGGCAACTATTGTAATTTCTAAAGTTAGCCGTTTTGTAGGCCCAAGTTTAATTGGGACAGTGGTGGAGGATCTAACGTGTCCTGGAGATCTCCAGAAGGGAATTTCTGCTCTAGAAACATAAAGGATATGCGCTTAAGACAGCCACGCAGGAGCTCCGTAGGAAGACAGAAGGAATTACTCAGGTCATTGAAGTTACATTTGTAATATAGTCCTTATCTTCAGGGCTGTCATGAAGGCGAGAGGGGACGTGTTGTCACCTGGATCAAATGTTCCCTCTCGCCTTCATTAATACCCCGAAGACGGCTTACAGTGTAAGCCGAAACGGCAGCAGATAATAAGCGTTGTTTTTTTTTTTTTTTTTTGTTTTTTTAATTCTATAAAATGTAAATTACAGAAAATTTTATTTAGGACTTGTTATGTTCAACCCCTCCTCGTTCCATCGTCCACTTCATTTGATTTCATCCAAAAAGAATTATTCGAAAGTATGATAAACTAAATTAGTTTTATTTATTTAAAAAAAATAAGTGGGCCTGTGCAACAATTGAAATCCCATTATTAATATGTTTTAAGAATAAAATTTCTAAAAAAAATCCTAATTTTCGTTATTATGAAAAATGCTATATAATACAAATGTTTGAAAATTACATTTTACAATTTTTTTTCTAAGTTCAAATGGAGAGCTTTTTGACCGTAGAGATTATTGTAGAGAATTTGTTGGGGTTCGGTCGAGATTGATCCCAAAAATACAATTTTAAAAAAATGTGTGCTTTTTTTTTTTTTTTAATTTCTGCCGACGTTTCAGCTTACATTGAAATGCCATCTTCAGGGCTATCATGAAGGGAAGAGAGGGCGTGTTGTCATCTGGAACAAATGTTTATGTCTGAAGAAACGACGTCCCCCTCTCGCCTTCATTGCAACCCTGAAGATGGCTTACAGCGTAAGCCGAAACGGCAGCAGATAATAATAAAAAAATGTATTTTTTGAAAATTGTAATGTTTTGGATTAACCTTGACCGAACCCCAATAAATTTTTGTCTTCCTTTAAATCCCCTCTTCCCCTTCACGGAATTTAACAAATAACGAACTAATCGAAAAAATAAAATTAAAAATCTTTTTCTTGGACCGTTCCTGAGTTAGATAGTTATATTTTTCAATCTTTGGAGGCAGGTTGAGATAGAAGAACGCTGATAAAGTATGGTGGAATATAAGAAGTGAGTGATGAGGTGAAGAAAGGGGTAAATGAGGTGACGGATGGAGGGAGGAGATATAGTGAGGAATGAGATAAGAAAATTAAACGTTGAGAGTGTGGAAGAGGGGTGATAAATAGAGATATGATAGGGGTAGTATGGACGTGGTGGGGAAAGAGAAATCTTACTAAAAGAGAGGTATTGGAGTTGATACGGATAGAGAAAAAAATATATAAGAGAGGGAGTGAGGGACTCTTGTAATCGTCCCTAGTGCCCTAGTCTATTCCCTGTCTGTGTGTGTGTTTAGGGTATGCGCGTGCGCCGAATATAGACAGAGTAGGCATACCGCATACCGCCCCCCCCACCCACTGCTTCACCCTCTTCCTAAAGAACCCCGAGGGGTGTGTACGCCGACCCTACGACACAGACACATGCTCCCGACCGCCCGCTCCTACATATGAAAAACTAGGCCCCTTGAGGAACAGCTGTTTGCTCTGATGGAGGATTGTGGTTTTTGCTGATCCTATGCCCCACCTCAGATATCGGCCACCGATGAGGAACGCCCTGCATTGTCAAAGATAATGGGGTGGAATTGCTTTCTTGATCTTGTACTCTTTTGTATTAGTTCTTCACAAATTTTATAATATCATTTGGTAGTTAGTGGCTTTCCGCTGGCAGGACTTAAGAGTTAAAATAATAATAGTTATGGCTTGACAGCAAGGCTCGCCAGGTACTCCCTGCCTCAATTATTAGCCCTGAAGATGGTACACATTGCAAACCGAAACATTGGCATTAAAAAAAATTAATACTTCTTAATTTTCCATATAAGACTTTTTTCCTGTATCCTTTCTAACCGAAACTCAATTTTTACTATACTGTCAATTATCCTTTCCTGTTATTGTGCAAATATGAATTTTTTACGCTATTTTTTACCTTCTTAAATTTTTAGGAACTTCGCACATCCATTTCTAGTGTAAAAAGTGTCGTTTCTGAATAATTTTTACAATGTTTTTTTTCATTTAATTTATATTGAAATGAAAATTTCATCATATCTGTTACAATCGGCCATGTTTTATCTAAATAAATAAATTCATATGATTTTAATTATATTATCTTATTAAACTTGTATTTATCTATTACATTCAGTTAAATAAAAACATTTTGTAATTTGATCACCTCAATGAATTTAAAAAAAAGACATTCAATGTCAATCGCATGAGGAGAGAAGGTGACCAGTGACTCCACTGTCAAATTATTTACAGATTATGTCCCCAGGAGGTCACGAGGCCATCTTCGTTTGAGTCGACGAGGAGGGTTGTAGGGGTTGGAGTTGGAAGACATGNTCCCGGCAGCGGCATCTACTAGTCAGCTGTTCGATACATATATATTATAGGTACACCCCCTCTACCTGGAGCCCACCCCCCGCCAACCCCTTGGATATCCATAAGCCCCATTAGCTAATGGAGTACGGACGGACGTGGCCGAGGGCCAATAGAGAGCTCTACATTAGAGAGGTGTTTCCCTTCAGCTCTTCATGTTTTCAAATAAAACTCAAGGGGAATATCTTCCCCCCCCAAAGAAATAAAATATACAGACGTCATAATAATTTAATCAATTTTTAATTAATTAAATTTCCAGAAAATTTGAGAAAAATAATAAAAGTGTCCCATCCATATATAACCATGATGAAAACATATTTCTTTAATACTAAATTGGCTTTTATGACTTCATTGCATTATTCTTCATTCAGATAGTGAAAAAAAATACAATTTAAAAATATTTGTGTATTTATTAATTATTTTCAACTTTTTGGCTTACATTGTAAGACATTTTCAGGGATATCATGAAGGCGAGAGGGGAGGTCGTGTCACCTAGATACCATATTCATGATTGATTGTTAAATATTAATCTATTAATGTTGTTATATAACTGATTTTTTTCTATACATTTCTTTCTTAGCGTATATATGATATAAAGACCTAATTTATATATATANTGAGGAAGAACAGTGTCATCTACATCTTATCTCTAATGTGCGCTGGAAATCTGCTTAGCCGATGTACCTCCTGCGTCAAGGACTTATCTGTTGAGGAAGAACAGTGTCATCTACATCTTATCTCTAATGTGCGCTGGAAATCTGCTTAGCCGATGTACCTCCTGCGTCAAGGACTTATCTGTTGAGGAAGAACAGTGTCATCTACATCTTATCTCTAATGTGCGCTGGAAATCTGCTTAGCCGATGTACCTCCTGCGTCAAGGACTTATCTGTTGAGGAAGAACAGTGTCATCTACATCTTATCTCTAATGTGCGCTGGAAATCTGCTTAGCCGATGTACCTCCTGCGTCAAGGACTTATCTGTTGAGGAAGAACAGTGTCATCTACATCTTATCTCTAATGTGCGCTGGAAATCTGCTTAGCCGATGTACCTCCTGCGTCAAGGACTTATCTGTTGAGGAAGAACAGTGTCATCTACATCTTATCTCTAATGTGCGCTGGAAATCTGCTTAGCCGACGTACCTCCTGCGTCAAGGACTTATCTGTTGAGGAAGAACAGTGTCATCTACATCCTATCTCTAATGTTGCGCAGGAAATCTGCTTAGTCTACGCAGCTCTTGTGTGGCGGACTCATTCCAATCCAGAAAGCTGCGTTGTTGTCGAGGCTATTTATACCTCCTGTAATGGGAGCTAATTTACTGGTAATCGCATGCGTTCTTGTGCCAAGGAAATCCAGGAAGTCTTGCACAGGTTACTCAATCGGAGCCAGCCCACCCGTGACTGTGTTCTCAACGACGCAGCAAGTATTCTCCATCGGTGAGAACAACGGATTAGTCACTTTATCTCAGCGGCTTTTTCCAGCGGTAATTCTAGAACAAAGGAAAGGCTTTAACAAAGCTACTGAGCAAATGTTCATTTCTATGGTTTCTTTAGAAGATGGCCAGAAAATGATTAATATGTGAATAATTTCATTTTAACGTCTAAAAAGCAATGATTATTTGATAAGGGATCTTATAGTTTAAATATCTTCCAATACTCTTTTTTATTTTATATAATTTCATTTTTAAACTTAATCTTTATATGTATTATACAAAGAAAATTATATTTTATATTTTTGAGCAGATTTCCCGTTGGGAAATCATGCAATTTACCACACTTGTCAGTGCCTTGACAAGACTTTTGAAAATTTTATCGTATCTGCATCAGTGATCCTGAACTAAGTCGTTTCATCGTATCGTAAACTATCACTGATTCTAACGTCTTTTACTTTTCATTGTAATCAAATTACAAAATGTTTTTATTTAACAAAAAGTAAAAGATAAATAAAAATTTAAATCAATATAACATTTAGTGTTTATAAGTTTAACAGTTAAACAGTACGTTCTACTCAGTTTAGTTTCAACGCTTCAGAAAACTGAATATTCCTTTTGAGACGAAATGGGTCAAGCCTCATTCAGGTATAGTGGGTAATGAGGCGGCAGATATTTCAGCTAAATCTCCCATTACCAACATCATGCTTTGATAACCCCCATATTCAGCAGTTAAAAAGTTGGAAACTTTACTGGACAGAATCTCAGAATGGACATTATCTTTTAGAATACATAATTTACATTATAAATGGATTGGAAATATCGAAAATGAGATAGAAACTGACTGAAGCTTTGAGCGTACATGGAGGTGCCACGACGTGCCTTTATCGTCTCCATTTGACGACAAATGTAAAAGCAGAGTCCAAACATCACATACTTATGACCGTCCAATTTTCGATTGTAAACATTTACATAGCCTACTACAAGTATTGTCATCTGGAGGGATTTGATTGTCCCAAAAAGGAAATAACTTAAATTTATTTAATTTAAAAAAAAAATAGCCACCTGTGAATTACATATTTTCTTACTTTTTTCATTTCTATGGATTTTATCTAATTTTTCGATATTACTACTATTATAACTTCTCATTTTTTTTTTTTTTTTTTTT